>JAMYWD010002240.1:0-10000 GCA_028583415.1 Protea cynaroides
TTCAATGGATGTCGAATGTTTATCCAAAAATAATTCCTTTTCTCTGGCCGATTTAGCATAATGAAAAACACTTGCTTTATCTAGTGAACCTAGGTTTAAAGAATCAGGAGTAAATCTGTGGTAATCCAACCGGCATCCAAAGGTCGTTAGGTTGCACGGTGGTCTAAATACATGGAATAGAGGTTTTTTAGTTCTTAACCTCATGGTTACAGGTTTTATTGAATATATAATGCCATTGGTCGAGGCAGTAGAGGAGTAAATCTGGAGAAAGATTTCGCACATCAGTAATCAGTATAACTCGAGAAAAATTTCATACATCAATAAAGCAGGTGTAAATCAAAAAGATGTACGCTCAACATGATTAAACATTTAACTGTTCATTCAGTTCATATCTCTGTTCATGTTGTTGATCATGAGAGTGGCTCAGTTTGGTATAATCAGGACTAATACTAAAGAAACAATATCTATAACTTCAATTGACAGGTTAAATCAAGAAGGTATCCTGTCAAGGTACGAGAAATTAAAATCTGGTATGTGCATCCTCTATAATCATAAGAGTAAATCAATAATGCACCGCATCCTATATAGACATATCCAGTTATATGGCCATAATCTTCGTATCTCTGTTTGGATTTAGCCCGAGATCATTCCCTTTACCTTTGCTGGGAATTAGGCATTACTAGCCATTTTCCTTCTTCCTCTGTCTTACATCGAGTTTCACATCTTGTGAGTACCAACTCGGTATTCTAATTTTTTGCTTTACAGAAGCTCCCTTCTTGCTACTGTACTATATCCCTGTATACTTGGATAACTACACAACTTATAAATAATACCCTAAATTATTTGTTTATTAGGATAATTTTGGGTCTTCTCTTTCTGTGTGAGTGTATATATATGGTTCCACCTTTTATATGTACAATATCATCTTGTTTAATTTCTGTCTCAACCAACACAGGTGCATACAGTGTGTTTATATTAAAGCTTTTACTTTTACCCTATCTCAGTTCACAATGGTCTTGAATGTATGTTGGTTCGGTGGGCAAGGCCTGAGATGCTCTGATACCAAGTTGTCACACCCCAATTCTGCACTGTTCAGAATGGTGTGATGAACCGTTAAATAACCAACGGTTCAACCAGGATCTCTAATAGGCTATCCCCGTGTTATCCAAACTTACACGCATCCACAATCATAATCAGAGTAAATACACAATAGTGGAAATTTTATAAATAAATGAACTGAGAACTAAGATGATATTAATAATTTAATAGAAAATTATTTTGCATCAACCGGGACATAAGTAAATATCAATACAAGTCTTTAATAAATCCAAATAAAAAAACCTATAAAAATATCTAATCAAATATACACGAGATGCACTCGCAAGAGGAGTCGTGTGTATCATCTTCAGCTCCAGCGTCCATTGCTGCTATATTCCCGTACGCAGATGCGTTCATATAATCTTCGACTGTGTAACCTGCATCATCAACTAAAAATATTCGACGTCGAGGGGTGAGCACACAACACGGCTCAGTGAGTAGCCAAAACAATGCAATAATACATATGCATGCAAAAATCAATTTATATCTTTGGTCTGGTTTATAGTTTGCAATGTGCAATAGAAAGGTTGGGTGGTCAAAGGCTAACGTTTATTGACACCGCCTCTATACACAGGGTGTGGAAGCCCGCCCGAAGGTTAACGTTTATCGTCGTCCCCATCCACCCTACCATAACATTATACAACAAAGGTTAACGTTTATTTCTATATAATGCTATACCAACACGTAAGCCCCTGTTAGCGAGGGCTTGCAAACTGGGCTCGCAACTAACCAATCCTAATGCCAAATAGTGTATCCAAGGCCTCACCCCAGCATCCCTCAGAATGCCCATAGAGATAGAGCTAAGGCCCCCCCGGTAGAGTCAGAGACTACAAGGACCGAGACCACCTCCCCTGATACTCTACGACATAATAGTTCTGCTAAGGTAATGGCGATACGACGATGTCAATGCACAAGACTTGAGTTAGAGATAGAGCTAAAGTACTGCGACCCGGCAAAGGTTAACGTTTATTGAAGTTCTCATCACACCTCCCCTGATACTCGCTTGCATCAAGTACATCAACCACACACATACAAGAACATGCCTATTCCTATCATCATCATCATCATCATGTTATAAACAATAAAATAAATATGCATGAACAAGTAATAGAAATATTGGATGGCAGGCTGTATGCACATTACAACATATTCGCCTAGAATCAAACATAGCATAGGACTCAAGAAATAAAAAATAGTTTATTATTAACCAATTTAGTTTGGAGTTAAGGTTCCTCACCTTAGCTTGTTATAAGATACTTTTCCAAGCTTTAGAATCACCGTTATAACGTTATTATATTGCTAGCAAACCTAACCAAGTCGGTAGAATTTAATTAGAATTAATTCGGAATTTAAAACCATTCTGTCAACTGAGGGTCGATGCTAGGGTCGATGGGTCTATCGACCCTCCCTCCATTTTGAACTTCCCGAATGCTGAGGGTCGATGGTCAGAAACACCTAGGGTCGGATGGTCTATCGACCCTCGATGCACTTTGGTCCAATTTCAACTTTTAAATCCACTCTTCGTGTTTGGGGTCCTATGGCTTGCTTCCTACATTCATTCAACAGTCATCCCATGGTCTAGCACCATGTATAATCCATCTAAATAGTTTTCATGCATCATCCTATGGTTTTCCATGAAAACCTAACCATGAATGGATGGTTTGGGTTTCTCTGAAATCCTACACTCAACCATATCTGACCTAATGTTTGTATAAACTCATGGAATTAGTATCCATACCTGAGAAGATTACTTTTCCTCTGAAATTCTCTTCCTTTTTGCTAGGTTCTCTTCCTTGCCTCTCTTCTTCCTCTTTTCCTTCTCCTCTCTTTCTATCAATTCAATTAGGGTGAAAGGAGTGAAAGTGGCTTAGGGACGTCCTTTAAATAGACTAGGAACATCCTAAAGAAGTCCCATTGAGATTTGGAAAGAATCCCAATCGAAAAATATAGAAATTTCCTAATTTCTATAATCGTCAGAAACCGGGGGTCGATGGGAGGGTCGATGATCCCGTCGACCCTAGGGTCTTAAGCTGTCCGACCCTCCCTTCAAATCCGAGGGTCTGACATTCTGTTTTGGGAGGTCCGACCCTACTTGGCTGGGTATGTGACCCTCCCCTAAAATTAAGTATTTTTGGGTCGATTTTATACCTGGGATCTCGATCTCCATCACGCCCTTGGTCCACTTGACTCGACCATGATGGGTAAACCTGGTTCAAGGTGGTAAGACCGGGTTAGTTTGACACAAGTCTTACATATATCCTCTGGGTCACCCTCGACCTGTAAATTGCAGTAAAACTGCTTCACCAACTCAGGACGGGTGCAGCCCTCGTACAGAATTACGAGAAGCCAGCCCATATCACCAAAAGCCCCCTCCACATCGAATAGGGCTAGACTGGTCAAGTTAACACAACGACCCCTTTCCACCTTCTTGCGTTGGAACCAAGGATACTGTGCCTCCACTTCGATAGACCTAAAGCGACGAGGATCGTGAACTCTAGGAACTTTATTACGAGCCATGTTGTCTACAAGAGCATAAACCAACAAACAACATATCAGATATAGTGAAAATTCAAAATTTTGATATTATAACAGCGTAATGGGCCAAAAGTCTCATTTTTGCCCAAATGCTTGGACTAGCGGATTCACGTAAGTCACAAACCATCATACAATGATAAATTAAGTGAGAAATTGCCATTAATTAAAACGAATCGAAGAAAATTACGAAATTGGGAAAAATCCCCAATTTCTAGGTCAAAAAATAAATTCTCCTTTTACTAACCAAACCGACAGATGAAACTCAACATTTCTATAGGGCTTTTGTCCGTT
Organism: Protea cynaroides; assembly: GCA_028583415.1. Classification (NCBI taxonomy): domain Eukaryota; kingdom Viridiplantae; phylum Streptophyta; class Magnoliopsida; order Proteales; family Proteaceae; genus Protea; species Protea cynaroides. The sequence continues at coordinate 3,925 of JAMYWD010002240.1, forward strand.
GGGTGTCCAATTAGCAAGGTTCAACAATAAAAATCGAATTTTTATGGATAAATAAAAAATTAATTGGAAAAAGATTGAAATAGGCAATGAAAATCTAGAATGAACCGACAAAAAGAATAATGGGAATGTAGAACGTACCGTAGAGATGTGAAATCCGGTGGTTAATCGAAGAAACTTTACTCAAGCTGAGTGGTTGGTACTATAAGACCCGTGTCAAACTAACCCGGTCTTACCACCTTGAACCAGGTTTACCCATCATGGTCGAGTCAAGTGGACCAAGGGCGTGATGGAGATCGAGATCCCAGGTATAAAATCGACCCAAAAATACTTAATTTTAGGGGAGGGTCACATACCCAGCCAAGTAGGGTCGGACCTCCCAAAACAGAATGTCAGACCCTCAGATTTGAAGGGAGGGTCGGACAGCTTAAGACCCTAGGGTCGACGGGATCATCGACCCTCGGTTTCTGACGAATATAGAAATTAGGAAATTTCTATATTTTTCGATTGGGATTCTTTCTAAATCTCAATGGGACTTATTTAGGATGTTCCTAGTCTATTTAAAGGACATCCCTAAGCCACTTTCACTCCTTTCACAACCCTAATTGAATTGAGAGAAAGAGAGGAGAAGGAAAAGAGGAAGAAGAGAGGCAAGGAAGAGAACCTAGCAAAAAGGAGAAGAGTTACAGAGAAAGATTAATCTTCTCAGGTATGGATACTAATTCTATGAGTTTCTACAGACCTTAGGGTAGTTATTGATGAGAATGTGATCTCAGAGAAACCTAAACCATCCATCCATGGTTAGGTTTTCATGGAAAACCATAGGAGGATGCATGAAAACTATTTAGATGGATTATAAATGGTTCTAGACCATGGAATGACTATTGAGTGAATGTAGGAAGCAAGCCATAGGACCCCGAACACGAAGAATTGATTAAAAGTGGAAATTGGACCAGAGTGCACCGAGGGTGGCACCGAAGGTCGATAGACCATCCGACCCTAGGTGTTTCTGACCATCGACCCTCAGCATTCGAGAAATCCAGAAAGAGGGGAGGGTCAATAGACCCATCGACCCTAGCATCGACCCTAGCATCGACCCTAAGTTGACAGAATGGTTTTTAATTCTAGAATTAATTCTAATTAAATTTTATCGGCTTTGTTAGGTCTGCTAGCAATCTAATAACATTGTAACGGTGATTTTAAAGCTTGGGAGATATCTTATAACAAGCTAAGGTGAGGAACCTTAACTCCAAACTAAATTGGTTAATAATAAACTGTTTTCTATTTCTTGAGTCCTATGCTATGTTTGATACTATGCGATGTTTGTAATGTGCATATAGCATGCCATCCAATATTTCTATTATTTGTTCATGCATATTTATTTTATTGTTTATAACATGATGATGATGATGTTGATAGGAATAGGCATGTGCTTGTATGTATGTGGTTGATGTATTTGATGCGAGCGAGTATCAGGGGAGGTGTGATGAGGACGTCAATAAACGTTAACCTTTGGCGGGTCTCAGCACTTTAGCTCTATCTCTAACTCAAGTCTTGTGCATTGACATCATCGTATCACCATTACCATAGTGGAACTATTATGTCGTAGAGTATCAGGGGAGGTGGTCTCGGTCCTTGTAGTCTCTGACTCTACCGGGGGGCCTTAGCTCTATCTCTATGGGCATTCTGAGGGATGCTGGGGTGAGGCCTTGGATACACTGTTTGGCATTAGGATTGGTTAGTAGCGAGCCCAGTTTGCAAGCCCTTGCTAATAGGGGCTTACGTGTTGCTATAGCATTATATAGCAATAAACGTTAACCTTTGTTGTATAATGTTATGGTAGGGTAGATGGGGACGACGATAAACGTTAACCTTCGGGCGGGCTTCCACACCATATGTATAGAGGCGGTGTCAATAAACGTTAACCTTTGACCACCCAACCTTTCTATTGCGCATTGCAAACTATAAACCAGACCAAAGATATAAATTGATTTTTTACATGCATATGTATTGTTGCATTGTTTTGGCTACTCACTGAGCCGTGTTGTGTGCTCACACCTCGACGTCGAATATTTTTAGTTGATGATGCAGGTTACACAGTCGAAGATTATATGAACGCGTCTGCGTACGGGAATATCGCAGCAATGGAAGCTGGAGCTGAAGAGTATATACATGACACCTCTTGCGAGTGTGACTCATGTGTATTTGATTAGATATTTTTATAGATTATTTGGATTTATAAAGACATGTATTTGATATTTACATAAGTATGTCTCAGTTGGAAACAAAATAATTTACTATTTAATTAATGGTATCATCTTAGTTCTCAGTTCATTTATTTATAAATTTTCCGCTATTGTGTATTACTCTGATTATGATTATGGATGTGTGGAAGTTTGGATAACACGGGGATAGCCTATTCGAGATCCTGGTTGAACCGTTGGTTATTTAACGGTTCATCACACCATTCTGAACAGTGCGGAATTGGGGTGTGACAACTTGGTATCAGAGCTTCTCAGGCCTTGCCCGCCAAAACTAACATACATACAAGACCATTGTGAACTGAGATAAGATAAATTAAAAGCTTTAATACAAACAAACCATAAGCACCTGTGTTGATTGAGACCAAATTAAGTACATGTGTTGATTGAGACCAAATAATACATCTATTGAAGGGGAAACAAGTTACATCCAATGAGAGAGAAAGACAAATGCATAGACATAACGAAAACAGAGTACAGTCCACAACCCGGACAGTTACTCTGTAGTACAAGACAAGAAAAATAAAAGTACAATCAGGAAGCCGGAGGCGAAGGAGGAGGCGGTGCCTCACGGTCTCTGTCATAGTCCTCGGCATAGACCCTAGTCAACCATGCCACCTGGGTCTGAGTCACCTGCAGACTAGCTATGAGATCAGCCACCCTCTGATCAGTCCGGCGCTGGGCGTCTAGGAGCTCCCCTATCCTCAGATCCGATGCGCGCTGAGCCTCTCTAATCTCGTGAAACATACTCAGCACGTCATCAGCTGGTGGGCGTGAAGGACCAGCCCCATGAGAAGGACCGGTCTCCGGTACCGAAGCCGCCGCAGCAGAGGTACCAGCCCTATCCGCCTGTGTGGGTGATGGCGGGGATATCACGTCGACATCCATATACATACGATCATCATCATCGACTGGATCCCCACGAGCCCTAGCAGCAGCCTCAGCATCAGCCATCTCAACCAGAGTGTAAGGGCGCACCACCGTGTTCCTCTCCTCATCGCTAACCTCCGCATCTCGCAGCCCCATCTTGTAGATAGCCTCCCAATCTAGAGGCGACGAGAAGGTCTTCTCCTGGATCTTCTCATCTACCAGATCCACCCCCAGACGGGTCGGTAGCATCAGAATCATGCGGCCATAGGGTAGATTACCCCCTATGACCGGACAATGTGGCACTAATCATCGTCCGCATGATGATGTAAGGAAGGCGGGACCGACCGACGAGTGCGGATGCGTAGATCAAGAACCGGGTCAGCTGAGACACCCTCTCATAGTGCCTACTCGCGGGATCAGATTATGCTCGATAATCTTGCGGAAGACCCGTGTAGCTGGACGCAAGTAGCAAGCTCTCATCCGCCATCTATCGGGACGGAGCAACCGGGTTGTCGATCTCTCGCCCTCATCTCCATCTCAACAAACCGTGGCTCTCCCCGCACACAAGACACCATGGGGCCATCAAAGGGAATGCCCAACAGATCGGCCAATCGCCGATAATCAAAGGAGATGTGCACCCTTTGACGTAACTAGTGATGCGCAACTCCCGACCACGCCGACATCATTGTAATTCCCCACCACCGGAGATTACAATAGAACCGGCGTACCAAGTCGGGACATGTGCACGCCGTCGTATGTGATGACAGGGAGCCACCCCATATCACCGAATGCTCCCTCTACATTGAACAAGGCTAGCTCAGCCAAGTTCACCATGCGACCCCCTTCAACCTTCTTACGGGCATAGTCCGCATACTGTGCCTCGGCTTCATTCGAACGGAAGTGAAGTGGATCGCGCACTCTAGGCACCAACAATCACCAAAAGGAATTATGTCTGGACGTAGAGTTACCCGACCAACCCGAAATACAGTCCCACCACCACCACCAGTGGAGGAGACTAGTCAAGAGAATAACCATGCACAGGGTAATCCAGAACCGGCAAACCCTATAAATTTGCCACCTCCACCACTGGAGCTAGCAACTGTGGTTATGAATCTGGCACAACAGCTACAGCAAATGCAACACGCACAAGCTCAACTGCAGGTTGCAATGGGAGTTATGTTTCAAGCCACTCAGGCTGCAACCATGCACACTGGGCAAGCTAGTGCAGCACCAGTGGGTAATCACCCAGCTCAACAGACACCTCAACAACCGGCTGCACCAATTCCAGTGCAAGTTCCAGAAGCAGCCCAAGGGAACTATCAGTATCCACCCCCTATGTTTAGGGCATACCAAAATCAACTGGATCACTCCCGGCTAGTGGAGAGATTTTTGAAAATGAAACCGAGAGAATTCAATGGCAAGCCGTCTGATCCACTGTGGCCAGCACACTGGATAGACGAAATGGAAAGGAACTTCCTTATGATGACTATTACTGAGGAAGAGAAAGTATTATGCGCCACCTTCATGCTCAAAGGCGACGCACACCATTGGTGGAAATCTACAAAGACGTACTTATTGACCAAGCACGCCCTACTGACATGGGCTATATATAAAGAAGCATTATTCGAGAAGTATTTCCCAAGGAGCTTCAGAGATTCAATGGAAAAAGAGTTCTTGAGTCTGTACCAAGGGTAGATGACCGTAGACGCATATCAACAGCGCTACGAAGAACTATTTTTCTTCGCACCGGCTAGCTTGCAAGAAGAAGATACAAAAACCCGTAGGTTCGTCGCGGGACTAAGAGGAAGCATAAGAGAAAACGTTATGGGCTTAGAGAAGAAGATTTACAACGAAGCTGTCCAGATTGCTCGAGTAATTGAATCGAGCCAGAAAGAGAGTTATTTCACTCAAAACAAAGGCATCAAAAGGCCAGCTGGGAATTCGTATAACGGAGGCAATAATAGGACGTATAAACCTTTTCGTCCTTAGAATTTTGCTACTGCACCAAAGTCTAATTCCGCAGCTCAACCATAGTAGCCAAAGCCAAATTATGAAGCCCCGAAGTGTTATGACTGCAACCAACCAGGGCATATGGCAAGAGAATGCCCAAAACCCAAGAAGCAGTTACATCAAGGACGGGTATATGCTGTTACATCAGAGGATGCAGCCACATCGCCCGATGTGGTCACAGGTATGACCGAAACTTTTAAGGTTATAATTTCATTGATTGAGCATGTAGACTAAGTAAAAATGGATTGCAGGTATTGTACCTATCAATGGCGTACCAGCCAGAGTACTCTTTGATTCAGGAGCTACACATTCATTTATATCTGTGTCGTTTGGAAAGAAGACCAATTTACCCATCAAAACATTAGACTACAAGTTACTTGTACGGTCACCGATGGGATTAGAAGTGGAATTAGAGAAAGGTTATGGGCCATGTCCAGTTCTCATTGGCGAGAAAACCATAGATGCAACTTTAATACAACTTGAGATGGCAGACTTTGACGTCATCTTGGGAATGGATTGGTTAGCTCGGCATTCAGCAAACCTATTATGCGCCGAAAAGAAACTAACGTTCAAAGACAAAGAAGGAGTAGAATTTAGTTTCTTGGGAACCAAACTTCCTAGGAGACGCAAGCTCATACTCTCAGCATTAAAGGCTAAGAAGTGCCTTGAAAAGGGAGCCGTCGGATATCTAGTATCAGTGGTCGACCTAACCAAGGACGCGCCACGAATGGAAGATATTGACGTCGTGCGGGATTACCCAGATGTATTTCCGGAGGAACTACCCAGATTACCGCCCAACCGTGTCACGGAGTTTGTAATAGACCTGATACCTGGAGCCGCACCAGTATCAAAAGCACCTTATAGAATGGCTCCTACTGAACTGAAGGAATTAAAAGTGCAATTACAAGAACTGTTGGATAAGGGTTATATTAGACCCA
>JAMYWD010002241.1:0-11359 GCA_028583415.1 Protea cynaroides
AGCTCGGCTAGGGCTGCAACAGGGCCGGGTTGGGCCGGATCAACCCTGATTAACCCTGATTCAGGGTGATATTGACCCTGATTGACCCTAAACATACAATAAATTATCAAATAACAATTATAACTTAAAACATATGACAAATACAAGCAACCTATGATATTCTTTTAAGAACCTAACAAATACAAACCAAATCAGTTTGAGTGTTTAACAAGGAACAAATACAAATCATAACAAGTTTAAATGTTTAACATAAAGATCTGATAAATGGGAAAAAAATGATGGTCATGAACTCATGATCTGCAATTTGGCCTTCCCAACTCCCATCCTTGGTCCTCTTCTCACTCATAGTACATATTTTCTGTAAAAAAAAGAAAAGAAAAAAAACCATTAGAACTAAAACCTATTATATCAATGCCACAAAGTAAAAAAGAAATAAAATCAACTCCAATTCTCCAAAGTCCAAACATACAATACCAAATTTTAGGTCAAACCGTCAAATGACTCAAACTTAAAACATCATTGTCCCCACTCTCCTCAAGCAAATCTGAAAATATAATTAATGTAATAAAAAATCAATAAAGACAATCTATTTCATAATGCATGTAATTATTAATAGTTGTCATTGAACTTTTTACCTGCTCCACCTCACACATGTCATCTAAATTTTCTTCGTTACTAAGGTCTGGTTCCTTTCGTAGCCAATCCTGTGAGCACACCAAACACTATACTAATTTTGGTGTCATTGAGTTACGAAACTGGTCAAGAATCCGACCACTAGTGCTAAAAGTAGAATTTGAAGCAACAATTAAGACAAGAATTGGTAAAATATCTCGAGCCATCTTACTAAGAATGACAAATCTTGAGCTATTCATCTTCCACCAATTCAATATGTTGAAATCAACAGAATTACTGACAAGACCTTCCAAAAGATAACGATCTAACTCTGATCCAAATGATGAAGTCTGATTTTGCATAAGGAATTTGTTAAAACCCTTAGTAGACTCGACAACATTATCTATATCAGATGTTTCAGTCGGAACAGCATCCACTATACTATGAGATAACTCATGCATTTGATAATGCTTTAATAGACGGTCTATGACATCTAACACATTTGCAATTTTTACTTCAACCTCAGATGTAGGATACAAGTCTGAATAGCAAAACCTCACAAAGTTCAATTTGCGTCGAGGATCAAGAATAAATGCAATTACCAAGAAGACAATAACTCTATCTTCACAATCTCAATATTTTCTAAAATTTTTCCAGCATGGCCAATGCCATATCACGACAAATGGGATCTTGACTTCTTGACCAATCTAACAATGTTGATTCAATTCCATAAACTTCTTGCAAATATAAACTAGAAGTGATATAAAGAGACCCCGACAAATGTGTGGTGGCAGTGTAAAATTCGCTAAGAAATCACAAAAAACCTTTGTTTTTTTCCAATCTTCTTCACTAAGGATCATATCCCTACAATCCATTTTGAAGTTCATATCCCTATCCTCTAGGCATTCAAAAGTCTTTTGAAATTGTAAAACAGCTTGTAACATTAAAAATATAGAATTCCAACGAGTAGAGACATCTAGACACAAGTTTTTCTTACATTGAATTTTTTTCATGCTCACAACATACCATAAACTGTTGTAACCTTGCAGGCGAACCTCTCACATATTTCACTACAAAACGAATTTTATCAATGCAATCCCCAACATATTTGTAGCCTTCCTTAACAATCAAATTCAAAATATGTGCACAACATCTCACATGAAAGAATTCACCATCTAACAATAACCCATTTTTCTTGGCAAAACCTCCTTTTTAACAATCGAACTGCCACATCATTATTAGATGCATTATCTACAATAATAGTAGATAGTTTCTCTATACCCAAATCTAACAGGCATGACTCCAAAACATTACTGATAATTTCACCACTATGTGGTGTTGGGACTTCACAAAAATTAATTATCTTCTTTTGCAGATTCCAATCTTTGTCAATGTAATGTGCTGTAAGACACATATAATCAACATTCTGGTTTGAAGTCCACATATCAGTAGTTAGGCAAACACGATAGTTACATCTCTTAAAAAGACCTTTCAGGTTTTTTTTCTCCTCCACATAATATGCAAAACAATCTTTTGTCACAGTGGTACGTGGCACAAGATTAAACCTAAGTTGTGATGCCTTCATTACTCTTTTAAAACTCTCCTTCTCTACAAACTTAAAAGGCAATTATTTCGTTATAATCATACGGGAAACCTCCTTTCGGATCAATTCTTGGTCAAATTTTCAAGCTGAGATACTGTTGGTGGTCTTACCATCATTCTCATTAGCTGAAATAGCCAAGGTTTTTTGTTTCTTATCAGTTTTACTATTTGGATATTGCCAACATTTGTCCAAATGGCGTTTCAATATACTTGTGTCATGCTCACTACCATATCCAAATTCTTTATTGCAATATTTGCAATTACATCTTCTAGGTCTTGAACCATCAGTAGATATAACCTTAGTAAAATGATTCCAAACACTTAATGGTGGTAATTGTGCTAGTTTAGATGATACCTCAGAACTAGCATTAGAACCTGGTGAAGAGCTTGGTTGATTTTGATTTGAGCTTGGCTGATTTTGATTTGAGCTTGGTGGCTGATTTTGATTTGAGCTTGGTGGCTGATTTTGATTTGAGCTTGGTTGATTTTGATCCATCATTGACATCTGTAAAAAATATCAAACATGAAAAATGTAAAGGGAATCCATGAGGTCAAGCAATGGCTTTTTAAATGAAGAGAATGAAAAGTCAATACCTCTATTTCACTGGGTTTGAAATCCTCTTGCAAAACTGATTGCATGGAAGAAATGGCAGTCTACACAATTAAATGACAATGGAATGCTTTAGTAGATGGTCACAAAAGTAGAAGAATAAGTATATTGATATATGTACGGTTGGTCAGGATTTCTTTAGCTTTAGATTTCTTTCATTGGTCAGGATACCTAAAGTTGAGGGGTCAATACAAAAGAAGAGCACCTATCTATAAACAATTGGTAAGATAATTATCTGATCTTAAAAAATCAAAACCATCTTGCTGCTCCAATCAATATGCAGCTCTTTTTTTTGTGTAAACTTGGATCAGTTATTACAGGTTTGAGGTTGATTGATTTGATTTCATTTTTCGTTTCTTTTTCTAAACAGTGGGAACCTCTGATTCTTGTTCTAAGCTCTTCTTTTGTGTAAGATATGATGCAGGTTTTCTCTACAACTTTCCTATGCAATTAATTAATTTGCTTCTTAAGGGATGTTGTTTGTTAATGCAAACACTAATAAACATGAAGAAATAAAAATGATTAATCAAGCAAAGATGACAAAGAGACTTATGTGGTTTACACACCAATTCGACGTGGGGGGTGAAGATGAAGATTATTCACTATTTAATATGAGGTAATATAATAAAACATAGATCTCTAAAGAACACTCAAAATGCAACAACAAACTAACAAAACCCTAGCTCGTACAATTTGAAACACACATAACAATACTTGCTGCAAATGCTAATGCTCTTTCTTAGTCTATCATTTCCCAAATCCAGACTTATTTATCCAATGGTTCTGCACTGAATGAACTCGACCTTGCGAGTTTGTATCTTAAAGTGATCTCCTTGCAGCTATCAGAAGATCCATCACAGGCTGAAGAAGTATATAAACAGGGCCTGTCATGAACAGCCACAATTATAACTTTCCCCCTCTCTCCCATTTCATTCTGCTACTTTTGTTTTTATAGGTTCCTTCTGTTTTTGGCAAATATTCTAACACCAGACCATAATCTGTTGTGTAAGTCTTCTCTTCTAACATAATCTGTTGTAACAGCATGGGCAAAGGTTCCTCTCTTTGCATTCCTCATCCAATATGGGAGTGATCAATCAATTTCTACAATAATGTTAATTCTGTTAATGGGTTTTTTTTTTTTAATCATAGTAATGCATGATTTTTTTCTCATCTAAAATTTTCTTCTCTATCTATTTTTGCATCATCTATTCATATAGCTCATTTCACTGGTCAATTACCTCGGCCCTTGAATTGTATTGTCATTGAACTTCCCATTTCAACCTCTAAAGAGAAAATAATTTTTTTTACAAAAGCGGAAGTTTGCACTAGTGCATGATAGACAACAACCTTTTTTTTTTTTGGCTTTGCAATGATCGATAACAACTTAAAAACACCCTAAACTGTCTAACTCATCTCCAAAGCAGCTACTCTAATAGAATCATCTCATTAACATGTAACAGATGCTAGAAACCCAGCCTAAGTGAATATGTCAGCCATTAATTCTATCCAATCTCCAAACAGCAAGGATCGTTGAGAAAACAAGAGGAAAACACCACATGATTCATCTAGATACAAGCCAGAAATGAAGAAATAGCGAAATTGAAACTAAAACTACAAAAAAAAAACAGTCCAACGCACCTAACCTCTGATGCACATGAAAAAAACTTTATATACGCCCTAAATCAGAGTCTCCTTCCATGGCCCTAACCACCCCACCAAATCAGCTTAGTCCAAGGCACCTAACCCCTGTAGTTGAGTAAAAATAAATAAATAAACAAGGAACAACCAAACAACCAACTGCAATCTTAGAACTTCTCCAAAGTAACTTACCTGGTATTCGATTCAGAATCTTGATAATAGCAAGTTAGTAACTAATCAGAAAATCGGAGAGAATCATGAGAGAGAGTCGAGAGAGAGAGAGTCGAGAGAATTGAAGAGATTGAGTGACTGAGGGTTTCGCTTGAGAGGGGGAGATTGAGAGAAGAGATGAAGGCGCCGTTTCGTTTGAGAGAGGGAGACTGAGAGAAGAGATGAAGGCGCGCCGTTATTCTTAGCCTTAGGGTTTCATTCGTTCGTTCGAGAGAGATTGAGAGAAGAGGGGAAGGTTGTGATTCTGTGAAGCTGTGAGACTTAAGATGACTCTTTTGGTCGATTTGCGGCTTAGGTAGTTAGGTTTAGTTTTAGGGTTTATATATATATATATATATATATATATATATATATATATATATATATATATATATATATATATATATATATATATATATATATATATATATATATATATATATAGTCAAATATATATACGAGGGTCGGGTTGGGCCGGGTTCAACCCGGGGGTCAACCCTAACCCAGCCTCGTCGGGGTTCGGGCCAAGATCAACCCCTGGGGGGTTCGGGGGCGCTGGGCGGGTTCGGGTCGTCAGGGTAAAACTTGCACCCCTAAGCTCGGCTACACCAAGAGGTTTGTTGGCTGAGGCCAAATGTTCTGAAATGTGTTTGACTTCTCAGAGAAAGATGCTGATAGATCTGTCCACTTTAGTGGTATTCTGAAGCTACATGTAGAGTTGTAAGATGCTAGTATGAGATAGGAACCCAAAAATAGTGTGGAGAGTAGTCCATACCTCATAAGCAGTATTGAGACTGATGACATAAGGTAAGGTGTCATGGGTGAGAAAAGCCGAGTGACCCGGTGAGGACAAGTTGGTCCTTGAGAACCCGGTCAGTACACCAGATTTGGAGGAGTAGTTGTTCCATCGGCAGTAAGTGTAGCTGGAGGGGGGGGGAGATGCTTCCATTGACATAGCCCATTAAAGCCTAGGTGCATAGAAGAGTTAACAACTGAGTTTTCAAGTGAAGAAAATTGTTAGCAGCTAGTTTAATGGTGGGATAATGATGAACATTTGTGGGAGAGGGACTGGTTGTGGTAGGAGACATGAGGTTAAAGGAAACAGAGGAGGAAGAGGAAGACATTGTGCGAAAGTAGGACAGGTGGATCGACTTAGTCGTCTGATACCATGTGAAGACTAAGTGAAAGGATAATTATCGTCTTACCTCTATGTAGGTAGATCGACATATATATATATATATATATATATATATATATATATATATATATATATATATATATATATATATATATATATATATATATATATATATATAGAGAGAGAGAGAGAGAGAGAGAGAGAGAGAGAGAGAGAGAGAGAGAGAGAGAGAAATTTTCACCTAGCACCCAAAAAGCTTGAGGACAGATCATCTACCGACTACCACCCAAGTTTTTTAAAAACATCACCTACCACCCAAATTACCCAAACATTTATCAAAAAGATCCAAAACCATATAACAGAGTCATTAGTTGCTGATGTCAGCCATTAGAAAATTCATGAATGACAATAATACCCTTATTGTAAGGAAAAAAAATCCAATTTATCCTTACTTATTTTTTTACCCTACCCCCCATTTCGAGTTTTGTTTAGATTCCTAATTCCAGAAAACATACTAAATATCTACAAGAGAAATCCATGAACAAGAACCCATCAGTGAAGAATTCCAGAGCGTGTCAATCCCCTCCTTACTTCCTTCTCTCTCTCTCTCTCACTCCGCTTCTAAAATTTCCATCAGTTGTGGAATGGACTCCTCTCAGACGTTTCCTAGTAACGGTGTTGATTGTTGACCTTAGCTCAGATCTTCGCCAAGTCTTTGTGCCAAGCAGTTCGGGCAGAGTCCGGAAAGCAAAGACGACTTCTTTTCAGCTGTTTCACCTTGACCGGCCGAAGGGGATCTACGATTTTGTTTTTGATGTTCTCCAAGGTTCAAGTTTCTACCTGCAAAGACACAATGTCGCAATTAACTGCGATTTAGTTGGGGATTTGCTATTTAGTTGGGATCCACGATTTAGTTGGGGATCTATTGTTTAGAAGCGGATCTGCGATTTAGTTGGGGATTTTTTTTAAAAATAAAATACTCAAAATTTCCAGTTTTGGAGATCCATGAGTCAAGTTATTGGAATAATGTACCTTAGATCTAAAATATATACTGACTAAAAAAGGATGGGACCAAAACAAATTTAAAAAAAAAAGTTTACCAATCTTTTCATGATGGAATCCGAACATGGAAGGGTGCGAAGAACAATGAGAGAGATAGAGAGGAAGGAGAGGGGAAAGGGAATCAGAATCACGATGAGGGAGAGAGGAAGGGGAGAATGATGAGGGAGAGAGGAAAGATATGGGAGAAAAACCCTAACCTTTTGCAGGAGATTCGTTGTTGCAGCCCAGAACGAAGGAGATCGACAAGTTTCGGTGAGATTGAATCTCATAGGGATAGATGGTCTTATTTACACTAGAAGGTCAAATAAGTAATTTTCACATTGGTTAACATTTTTAAGTTTAAAATGACGAGGGTATAAACGTCTACACACAAATTCAACTATTTCCTGTCAGTTAATGGACTAATGTATGGGTATTTTGGGTGATAGGTGATTTGTCGAAAACTTTTTGAATGGTAGGTGAAAATTTCCCTATATATATATATATATATATATATATATATATATATATATATATATATATATATATATATATATATATATTGTGGTTTGTACAATAGGGTTCGAGTTTGTATAAAACTCTTTTGAACGAAATATACTTTTGTAAGTTACAACTGTGGAGAGAAGATAGGAACTTCTATTAAGATATCGGGAACCAGATATTCAGGAACCATGCAGCTGCATATCCATGCAGTTACGACTACACGGTTAGGATCCTTATCGTGATACAAACAAAAGGGTTGAGAAACCAGAATTTGATATAGATTCCACTGTTTTTTTGGATTCAGGTCGGAGACATTGTTGATAGTACATATATATAGGGCTTTCTTCCACATTTGAGAATATGTATTGTTTCGACAAGAATCATTAAATCAACTTTTACTAAAATATATGTAGCCATGTAGGAAATCAAAACCAAAACCAAAACCAAATTAACCTCATAATGTGTTACAATCTTTAGTCCTACATTGGTTCTGAATGGGACTGATTGGGAGTAGATATGCTCTTGGCCCCTCTCACTTGATAAGCCGGTTTTGATGGATGAGACCCAATTTCGTATTAATTGTTGTTCTCATTGACTCACTAGCCACGGTCGCCCTTGTAGAGGGCTACCGCAGAAAGGGCGACCTAAAATGAAGACCAGTGTGGAAGCCGCCAGGACCATCTCCTTTGTAGAGAGCTATCTGGAATGAAGGTCAGTGTGAGCCGACAGGACCATCTCGTTTGTAGAGGGCTACTTGGAATAAAGGTTAGACTGAAAACCACTGCAAGTGGAAGCCGGTTATGAATGGGAATGATTGGGAGTTGATATGCTCCTGTGATCCCTCTCACTTGATAAACCGGTTTTGATGAATGAAACCCAAGTTCGTATGATTATGATCCCATAGAACCCATTAAACTAACTTATTGTGCTATCATAGGTTGGAAAAAAAAAAGTTCTATTTATTTAAATTAAATTACAGATTCACCTTTTCCTTCTAAATTCAATCATATTTACTCCAGTAACACATGCATTAGGGACATAAATGCAACCCAGCCCTGCCCAGCCCAGCTACAGATACTGTGGCCAATGTTTAGAATTTCGGCCAAAATTTTGGATCTCTGTCGAAATATTTTGGTTTTTTTGAAAATCGAAACGAAATTGATGTCGGTACAAGAATCACTAGATTTCGGTTTAAAATTTTGGTTTTGGCCATATTTCGTCGAAACTGATTCAAACCAAAATCAAAAGGGTTTAACCTATTTAAAAGCTTCCTTTCGACGATTCTCTTTCTCAACCGAGAGGGTACTGGGTGTGCCGAAAAAGGTGAGTTTTCTTCTCGATTGAGAGGATTCTGGCTTATCTTTTCTAATCTATTTCTTCTTGGCCGAAATTTTGTACATTGCTGCCATTAGAGGTGTGTTTACAGTTATAATTCTTTAATAGGGGTTTTTATTTTTCTGTGTCAAATATTGCTTTTTTCTTCTTGTGAATCTGATTGTTACAATTCAAATATTTGATACCATTTCAGATTCCTTGCTACAGAATAAGTCGTCCACTAATTGTCATTTACTAGTTTCCTTTTATTTCTCCAACGTTTTCTCCAATTGAGTTCCTTATTCAATTGGAATTTTATTCTTTGTAATTTATTTTTTTTATCTTCTTTTTAGTTGCCTTTTTTTTATGGGATAAAAAAAGGACGTTTTGAAAATAAAAAAGACAGACTGATTTATCTCTCAGAACAGGCTAACATTCAAAACCATCTTCTTCTTTTTTTTACTATGTTTCACCCAAATTTCTTCTAAAGCCACATAAATTTGGTCGAAATCAAGCACGAAACTGAAATTACGATCCTTGACTGTGGCACAAAGATGCCCAATGTCAAAAAAGAAACTGACCATGAACCATTCATCCCACTCTTCGTGCTATTATTTTTACACAGAGATAACATTTAACCCAATTGAGCACACACACTGCTAGCATACACCGTGACACATATAGGTGCAACATTTGTACCAAAATCGTTTACCGAAATCGAATCAAACCGTTTACACTAGAACCAGAAAATCGTTTAGTAATTGATTTGGTTTTGGTTTGGATTATGGCACAATTTAGTTAATCGGTTTAGTGTGGTTTTAACCTATTTAAACCAATGGGTTCACACCGATTAGGCATCGATTAACCCGAATGAAAATGGATCGTTTAAATCGATTATTTATTGAATGAATCATTCCCTGTTATTTCCTTAATCCTAAACTAAACTCTAATTAACCTGAACATACCACACAAACACAATCACAATCATGTTCACACACAAACACAATCACAATCACGTTCACATACAAACTCCTATTATTGCTTGGACCTGGTTGAAGTCAAACTTTTACTAATGTTGTTATAAACTATTGGTTTCTCAGTTGTTTTTTGTTATGTGTTCTCTCCCTAAAAATTTCCCTATTGTAATGATTACATTACACTGGATTCTTTTCCCTTTGCCTATCTTGAATCATCAAGTATTATGGTCATGCACATAGAAATGTCATGGGAAACAATTGTTTAGACCATGAATAAGTTCTGACGGTATGAAACACAAAAAATAATGTATTTTTTTGCCCTTCAATATTTAAACAGAACAAAGAGAATATTTGAGAGAGAGAGAGAGAGAGATAGAGAGAGAGAGAGAGAGAGAGTATGGGAAAACAACAATGTTCTTGAAGGGTCTGATGGTTATGCATTATGAATCTCTATGGGAGAATTTCTACAAAAGATAATACCATTATTTGCAGGTTAACAGTTGGAGAACTTCTCTCGAATAAAACAAGTAATTGTTATAAACGAGTTATTTAGAAAAACAATTACGAGAACTGAATCATTAAACTGTCTCTAAACTGCAAGCAAAACCAATTAAAATCTGATAAAATGAAACAGATTACTAATTGATTCTGGTTTCAATTTCGACATCATTTAGTTAATCGGTTCGATTTTGATGTTATCCTCATATACACCGCACCGCACCGCACCACACTACACCATTTACCGATAATTAACCGTTTAACACCCTTAGTGATACAAATTGTTTTTACAGAGCTCAAAAGTTAACCTATGAGCTTCAGAGCATCGAACATACCTTGACTTGTAACCTCTCCAAGTAGACCTCGATATGCACGGGATATAACCAAAACAAGTAGGGATATAAATTGATTTATAAACGAACTTATTGGTTATGTTATAAGTAGATTATTCATTGTAAAATGGTACAACTTTCTCTCCCCTTAAATCTCACCTCACCAAAACCTTGGAACTCCAGAACCCCAAATTCTTTGATAAAACTCTCCCAACTAAGGGTGTCAACGGGCCGGTCTGGGCCGGTTTCGGTCCGGGCTAAACCGGTGTCGGGTTTTATAAGCCCAGCCCAAAACATGTCCATTAAGAATTTGGGCTGGGGTAGGTTGCGCTGGACACAATAACTAACGGGTTGGTCCGATGTCGGTTTGTTATCGGACTGAATTTATTGAGGTGATTTTGGGTTGGTTCAGTCCAGATCGGGTTTATCGGGCTTATCGGACCCCTTTTATATGTAAACTATATAGCCTATTTTATTATTTCTATCTATAAAATTAGTATTATTCCTTCCATATGTATGTAATTTATAAACTATAACAATTAACATAATATTTTCAACTATAAATTCACATAATCTTCTAGATCATAAAGTGAACTTTAATAATGTAAAACAATCTATTAAAATTTAAAACCATTAAAATTAAGAAATTGGGCCCGAACGGACCTTACCGGTGTTCGGGTTGGGTTTTATCGGTTTGGGCTAATTCGGGCTTCTTAACGGACCGGTCCGGTTTGGTTTTGGTTTGGGCTGAAACGGTGTCGGGCTTTATAAGTTCAAACCAAAACCTGTCCATTAAGGCTCGGTCCGGACTGGGTTCAGGTTATATCGGGCTGGATCGGTCCATACTACTGGGCCGGGCCCAGTTTTGACACCCTTACTCCCA
>JAMYWD010002242.1:0-5000 GCA_028583415.1 Protea cynaroides
TCTCCCTTTCAATCTCTTTCTCTTTACTTCTCCCTCTTTCAACTTTTTTCTCTCCGTCTTTCTCTCTCGCTCAGTCTCCCTTTCAATCTCATTCTCTTTCTACTTCTCTTTCTCTCTCTCTCTCCACTTTTGTCTCTCTTTATCTACTTCTTTCTCTTTTTCAAAGTCTCTCTCTCCTTTACTTCTCTCTATCTCTTTCTCTCTCTCAAATTACACTCTCTACACTCTCTCTTTCTCCCTTTCACTCTCTCTCTCCTTTTTTTTTACTTCTCCCTCTTTTAGCTTTACTCTCTCCACTTCTCTCTCTCCTTCTCTCTGTCTCATCTCTCTGTCTCACTCTGCCTTTCTTTATCACTCTCTCTCACTCACACTTTCTCTCTTTCAACGTCCCTCTCTCTACCTCTTTCTTTCTCTTTTTACTTCTCTCTCTCCCTTTCTCTTTCTCTCCCTCTCTTTTTACTTTTCTCTTGCTCTCTACTTCTCACTCTCTCTCCCTCTCACTCTCTCTCCACGTCTCTTTCTCTCCACATCTCTCTCCCTCATACTCTCTCTCTCTCACTCTCTCTCTACGTCTCTCTCTCCACAACTCTCTCCCTCCTGCTCTCTCTCTCTCTTTATCTCTTTATCCTCATATTTTTCTCTCTCACTCACTCTCTACTTCTCTCCCTCTCACTCCCTGTCTCTCTCACTCTTTCTCTTTCTCTCACTCCCTATTTCTCTAACATTGTCAACTTTTCTCCCTCTCTCTCTACCTCTCTCATTCTCTTTCTCTTTTTATTTCTCTCTCTACTTCTTTATCTTCCTTTCTACTTCTCTCACTCCCTCTCTCTATCTCTCACTACTTCTCTCCCTCTCTCTTTTTTTCTTCCCTCTCTAACTCGCTTCCTCTTTCTACTTCTCTTTCTCTCTCTCTCTCCACTTCTGTCTCTCTTTATCTACTTCTTTCTCCCTTTCGAAGTCTCTCTCTCCTTTACTTCTCCCTCTATCTCTTTCTCTCTCTCAATCTACACTCTCTACACTCTCTCTCTCCTTTTTTTTACTTCTCCCTCTTTTAGCTTTACTCTCTCCACTTCTCTCTCTCCTTCTCTCTGTCTCACTCTGTCTTCTCTCACTCACTTTCTCTCTTTCTACGTCCCTCTCTCTACCTCTTTCTTTCTCTTTTTACTTCTCTTTCTCTCCATTTCTCTTTCTCTCCCTCTCTTTTTACTTTTCTCTTGCTCTCTACCTCTCACGCTCTCTCTCCCTCTCACTCTCTCTACGTCTCTCTCTCTCTCTCTCCACATCTCTCTCCCTCCTACTCTCTCTCACTCTCTCACTCTCTCTTTCTCTTTCTCCCCTCATATTTTTCTCTCTCACTCACTCACTCTCTACTTCTCTCCCTCTCACTCCCTCTCTCTCTCTTTCTCTTTCTCTCCCTCTCTTCCTACTTCTCTCTCTTTCTTTCTACTTCTCTCTATCTCTCTCCCTCTCTCTCTACTTCTCTCTTCTCTACTTCTCTCTCACTCTCATTCTATCTCTCTACTTCTTTCTCTTTCTTTCTACTTCTCTCACTGTCTCTCTCTCTCAACTTCTCCCTCTCCCTCTCTCTTTCTATCTCTCTCTCTAACTCTCTCTCTACTTCTCTTTCTCTCTCTACTTCCCTCCCTTTTTTAATCTATCTTTCTAATTCTCTCTCTCTCTCTTTCTTTCTCTCTCTTTCTTCTTCTCTCTCTATCCCTCTGTCTCTCTTGACTTCCCCCTTTCTCTTTTTACTTCTCTCTCTCTTTCCACTTCACTCTTCTTTTCTCTCTCTTTCAACTCCTCTCCCTTTGTCTCTCCACTTCTCTCTCACTTTTCTCTCCCTCCTCCACTCCCTTTTTACTTCTCTCTCTCTTTCTTCTCTCATTCTCTCCCTATCGTCTTTTCTCTCTTTCCTTTTCTTTACTCTCTCTCTCCCTCTCTCTATTTCCCTCACTACTTCTCTCTCTCTCTTTCTTTGTTTCTACACTTATCTCTCTCTACATCTCTCTCTCGTACTTCTCTCACTCACTTTCTCACTCTCTCTCCCTCTCTTCCTATTTATCTCTCTTTCTACTTCTCTCTTTTTACTCTTCCTTTCTACTTCTCTCACTCCCTCTCTCTATCTCTCACTACTTCTCTCTCTCTCTCTCTTTTTCTTCCCTCTCTAACTCGCTTTCTCTTTCTACTTCTCTCTCTCTCCACTTCTCTCTCTCTATCTACTTCTCTCTCTCTTTCAAAGTCTCTCTCCTTTACTTCTCCCTCTATCTCTTTTTCTCTCTCAATCTACACTCTACACTCTCTGTCTCCCTTTTACTCTCTCTCTCTCTCCTTTTTTTTCTTCTCCCTCTTTTAGCTTTACTCTCTCCACTTCACTCTCTCCTTCTCTCTGTCTCACTCACACTTTCTCTCTTTCTACGTACCTCTCTCTACCTCTTTCTTTCTCTTTTTACTTCTCTCTCTCTCCCTTTCTCTTTCTCTCCCTCTCTTTTTACTTTTCTCTTGCTCTCTACTTCTCACTCTCTCTCCCTCTCACTCTCTCTCCACGTCTCTTTCTCTCCACATCTCTCTCCCTCATACTCTCTCTCTCTCACTCTCTCTCTACGTCTCTCTCTCCACAACTCTCTCCCTCCTGCTCTCTCTCTCTCTTTATCTCTTTATCCTCATATTTTTCTCTCTCACTCACTTACTCTCTACTTCTCTCCTTCTCACTTCCTGTCTCTCTCACTCTTTCTCTTTCTCTTTCTCTCACTCCCTATTTCTCACATTGTCAACTTTTCTCCCTCTCTTTCTCTACCTCTCTCTCATTTTCTTTTTCTTTTTATTTCTCTCTCTCTCTACTTCTTTTCCTTTCTACTTCTCTCACTCCCTCTCTATCTCTCACTACTTCTCTCTCTCTTTTTTTTCTTCCCTCTCTAACTCGCATTCTCTTTCTACTTCTCTTTTTCTCTCTCTCTCTCCACTTTTGTCTCTCTTTATCTACTTCTTTCTCTTTTTCAAAGTCTCTCTCTCCTTTACGTCTCTCTATCTCTTTCTCTCTCTCAATTTACACTCTCTACACTCTCTCTTTCTCCCTTTTACTCTCTCTCTCTCTCTCCTTTTTTTTTACTTCTCCCTCTTTTAGCTTTACTCTCTCCACTTCTCTCTCTCCTTCTCTCTGTCTCACTCTGTCTTTCTTTATCACTCTCTCACTCACTTTCTCTCTTTCTACGTCCCATTCTTTACCTCTTTCTTTCTCTTTTTACTTCTCTCTCTCCCTTTCTCTTTCTCTCCCTCTCTTTTTACTTTTCTCTTGCTCTCTACTTCTCACGCTCTCTCTCCCTCTTACTCTCTTTCTCGTCTCTCTCTCTCCCATCTCTCTCCCTCCTACTCTCTCTCTCTTTCTCTCTCTCTTTCTCTTTCTCCCCTCATATTTTTCTCTCACTCACTCACTCTCTACTTTTCTCCCTCTCACTCCCTCTCTCTCTCTTTCTCTTTCTCTCCCTCTCTTCCTACTTCTCTCTCTTTCTTTTCTCTTTCTCTCCCTCTCGTCTTTTCTCTCTCTCCTTATCTTTACTCTCTCTCTTTTTACTTCTCTCTCCCTCTCTCTCTATTTCCTTCACTACTTCTCTCTCTTATTGTCTCTCTCTCTCTTTCTCTCTTTTCTTCTTTCCCTCTTTTATCTCTCTAATTGTCACTCTTTCCCCCTCTCTCTCTCTCCTCTCTCATTCTCTCTTTCTCTTTTTATTTTTCTCTCTCTTCTTTATCTTCTTTCTCTTCTCTCACTTCCTTTCTCTTTCTTTACTACTTCTCTCTCTCTGTCTTTCTCTCAACTTCTCCCTCTTCCTCCCTTCTCTTTTCATTTTCTCTCTTTCTAATTCTTTCTCTCCCTCTCTTCCTACTTCTCTCTCTTTCTTTCTCCTTCTCTCTCTCTTTCTACTTCTCTCTCCATTTTTTACTTCTCCCTCTTTTAGCTTTACTCTCTCCACTTCACTCTCTCTTTCTTTCTATCTCACTCTGTTCTTTCTTTTTCTCTCTCCTCTCTCACACTTTCCCTTTCCTTTCTCTTTCTACTTACCTCTCTCTACCTCTTTCTTTCTCTTTTTTCTTCTCTCTCTCTCTCTTTCTCTTTCTCTCCTCTCTTTTTCTTTTCTCTTGCTCTCTACTTCTCTCTCTCTTTCTCTCTCTCTCTTTCTCTCCTCGCTCTCCCTCCTCCTCTCTCTCTCTCTCTCTTTCTCTCTCTCCTCATTTTTTCTCTCTCTCTCGCTCTCTCTCTCTTATCTTTTTATCCTCTTATTTTTCTCTCTCCCTCTCTCTCTCTCTCCCTCTCTTCCTCTTCTCTCTCTTTCTTTCTCTCTTTCTCTTTCTCTCTCTTTCTCTACTTCTCTCTTCTCTCACTTTTCTCTTCTCTCTTCTCTCTCTCTCTCTTTTTATTTCTCTCTCTCTTTTTCTTTCTCTTTCTTTTCTTTTCTCTTTCTTTTTCTCTCTCTCTTCTCTCTCTCCCTCCCTCTTTTTAATTTCTCTCTTTCTAATTCTCTCTTTCTCCATTTTCCTTTCTCTCTCTCTCTCTCTCTCTCTTTCTTTCTTTCTCTCTTTCTTTCTTCTTCTCTCTCTCTTCCCTCTCTCTCTCTTTACTTCCCTTTCTCTTTTCAAATTCTCTCTCTCTTTTCTTTACTCTTCCTTTCTCTCTCTTTTTCTCTCTCTCTTTATCTCTCCACTTCTCTCTCATTTTCTCTCCTTCTCCCTCTCCTTTTTCCATTTTTCTCTCTCTTTTTCTTTCTTCTCTTGTTCTCTCTCTCTCTTTTCGCCTTCTCTCTCTCCTATCTTTCTCTCTCTCTCTTTTTACTTCTCTCTCTCCCTCTCTCTCTTTTTCCCTCTTTTCTTTCTCTCTCTTATTCTCTCTCTCTCTCTCTCTTTCTCTGTTTCTCTTCTCTGCCTCTCTTATCTCTCTCTACATCTCTCTCTGCTTCTCTCTCTCTCTCTTTCTCCTCTCTCTCCCTCTCTTCCTATTTACCTCTCTCTCT
>JAMYWD010002242.1:10000-11347 GCA_028583415.1 Protea cynaroides
TCTTTCTTTCTCTTTCTCTCCCTTTCTCTTTCTCTCCCTCTCTTTTTACTTTTCTCTTGCTCTCTACTTCTCACTCTCTCTCCCTCTCACTCTCTCTACGTCTCTCTCTCCACATCTCTCTCCCTCCTAATCTCTCTTTCACTCTCTCTCTACATCTCTCTCTCCACAACTCTCTCCCTCTCTCTCTCTCTCTCTCTCTCTCTCTTTATCTCTTTATCCTCATATTTTTCTCTCTCACTCGCTTACTCTCTACTTCTCTCCCTCTCACTCCCTGTCTCTCTCACTCTTTCTCTTTCTCTCACTCCCTATTTTTCTCACATTGTAAACTTTTCTCCCTCTCTCTCTACCTCTCTCATTCTCTTTCTCTTTTTATTTCTCTCTACTTCTTTATCTTCCTTTCTACTTCTCTTACTCCCTCTCTCTATCTCTTACTACTTCTCTCCCTCTCTCTTCTTTTTCTTCCCTCTCTAACTCGCTTTCTCTTAATACTTCTCTTTCTCTCTCTCTCCACTTCTGTCTCTCTTTATCTACTTCTTTCTCTTTCAAAGTCTCTCTCTCCTTTACTTCTCCCTCTATCTCTTTCTCTCTCTCAATCTACACTCTCTACACTCTCTCTCTATCTCCCTTTTACTCTCTCTCTCCTTTTTTTTACTTCTCCCTCTTTTAGCTTTACTCTCTCTACTTCTCTCTCTCCTTCTCTCTGTCTCGCTCTGTCTTCTCTCACTCACTTTCTCTCTTTCTACGTCCCTCTCTCTACCTCTTTCTTTCTCTTTTTACTTCTCTTTCTCTCCCTTTCTCTTTCTCTCCCTCTCTTTTTACTTTTCTCTTGCTTTCTACTTCTCACGCTCTCTCTCCCTCTCACTCTCTCTCTACGTCTCTCTCTCTCTCTCCACATCTCTCTCCCTCCTACTCTCTCTCACTCTCTCACTCTCTCTCTTTCTCTTTCTCCCCTCATATTTTTCTCTCTCACTCTCTTTCTCTTTCTCTCCCTCTCACTCCCTCTCTCTCTCTTTCTCTTTCTCTCCCTCTCTTCCTACTCTCTCTCTTTCTACTTCTCTCTATCTCTCTCCCTCTCTCTCTACTTCTCTCTTCTCTACTTCTCTCTCTCACTCTCATTCTATCTCTCTACTTCTTTCTCTTTCTTTCTACTTCTCTCACTGTCTCTCTCTCTTAACTTCTCCCTCTCCCTCTCTCTTTCTATCTCTCTCTAACTCTCTCTCTACTTCTCTTTCTCTCTCTACTTCCCTCCCTTTTTAATCTCTCTTTCTAATTCTCTCTCTCTCTCTCTCTCTTTCTTTCTCTCTCTTTCTTCTTCTCTCTCTATCCCTCTGTCTCTCTTGACTTCCC
>JAMYWD010002243.1:0-11331 GCA_028583415.1 Protea cynaroides
TCACACCCCAATTTTTGTCTAACGGAATGGTGTGATGAACTGCTAAATAACCAACGGTTCAACCAGGATCTCAAATAGGCTATCCCCGCGTTATCCAAACTTACACACATCCGTAATCATAATCAGAGTAAATACACAATAGCGGAAGTCTTATAATAAGATGAACTGAGAATCACTGTGATAGTAATATTAAATAGCAAAATTATTCTGTATCAACTGAGACATAATTAAGTATCAAATACATATCTTAATAAATCCAAATAAAGAAACCTAAAAATATCTAATCAAATACACACGAGTTGCACTCGCAAGAGGAGTCGTGTATATCTACTTCAGCTCCAGCTTCCATTACTGCCACGTTCCCGTACGCTCTTCAACAGTATAACCTGCATCATCAACTAAAAATATTCGACTTCGAGGGGTGAGCACACATCACGGCTCAGTGAGTAGCCAAAACAATGCAACAATACATATGCATGCAAAAAGTCAATTTATATCTTTGGTCTGGTATATAAGTTTGCAGTATGCAATAGAAAGGTTGAGGTAGCCAAAGGTCGCGTTTATTGACTCCGCCTCTATACACGAGTGTGTGACGTTACCCGAAGATCACGTTTATCGTCAACTCACATGCACCCAATCATGAACATTATATAACAAAGGTTACGTTTATGGCTATATAGTGCCATACCAACACGTAAGCCCCTATTGGAGAGGGCTGCAAACTGGGCTCGCAACTAACCAATCCTAATGCCAAAAGTGTATCCAAGGCCCCACCCCAGCATCCCTCCGAATGTCCATAGAGATAGAGCTAAGGCCCCCTGGTAGAGTCAGAGACTACAAGGACCGAGACCACCTCCCCTGATACTCTACGACATAATAGTTCTGCTAAAGTAATGGCGATACGATGATGCTAATGCACAAGACTTGAGTTAGAGATAGAGCTAAAGTGCTGAGACCCACCAAAGGTTAACGTTTATTGACGTTCTCATCACACCTCCCCTGGTACTCGCTCGCATCAAGTACATCAACCACACACATACAAGCACATGCCTATTCCTATCATCATCATCCTATTCCTATCATCATCATCATCATGTTATAAACAATAAAGTAAATATGCATGAACAAGTAATAGAAATATTGGATGGCATGTTGTATGCACATTACAAACATATTCGCATAGAATCAAGCATGGCATAGGACTCAAGAAATAGAAAATAGTTTATTATTAACAAATTTAGTTTGGAGTTAAGGTTCCTCACCTTAGCCTGCTATAAGATACTTTTCCAAGCTTTAAAATCACCTTTATAGTGTTATTATATTGCTAGAAGACCTAACAAAGTCGATAGAATTTAATTAGAATTAATTCTTAATTTAAAAACTATTCTGTCAACTGAGGGTCGGAGGTAGGGACGATGCTAGGGTCGATGGGTCTATTGACCCTTCCCTCTTTCTGGACTTCCCGAATGCTGAGGATCGATGGTCAGGAATACCTAGGGTCGGATGGTCATCGACCCTGGGTGCGACCCTTGGTGCACTCTGGTCTAATTTCAACTTTTAATCCATTCCTCGTGTTTGGGATCCTATGGCTTGCTCCTACATTCCATTCTACATTCATTCCATGGCCTGAAACCATGTATAACCCACCTAGATAGCTTTCATGCACTTTCCTATGGTTTTCCATGGAAATCTAACCATGGGTTGATGGTTTGGGTTTCTCTGAGATCACACTCTCAACATTAACTAACCTAAGGTCTATAGAAACTCATGGAATTAGTATCCATATCTGAGAAGATTAATTTTTCTCTGCAACTCTTCTCTTCTGGCTTAATTTCTCTTCCTTCCCTTTCTTCTTCCTCTTTCCTTCTCCTCTCTTTCTCTCAATTCGATTAGGGTTGTGAAAGGAGTGAAAGTGGCTTAGGGACGTCCTCTAAATAGAGTAGGAACATCCTAAATAAGTCCCTCTGAAATTAGGAAGGAATTTCATTCGAAAATATGGAAATTTCCAAATTTCTATTTTCTACGGTAACCGTGGGTCGATGGGAGGGTCGATGATCCCGTCGACCCTAGGGTCTTAAGCTGTCCGACCCTCCCTTCAAAATTGAGGGTCTGGCTTTCTGCTTTGGGAGGTCCAACCCTGCTTAGCTGGGTATGCGACCCTCCCCCTATTTTAAGTGTTTTTGGGTCGATTTGATACCTGGGATCTCGATCTCCTTCACGCCCTTGGTCCATTTGACTCGACCATGACGGGTAAACCTGGTTCAAGGTGGTAAGACCGTGTTAGATTGACACGGGTCTTACAACTCCCCCCAACTTATAAAAATTTCGTCCTCGAAATTGTACGTACCTTCTGAATCAAATAAGTAAGGGTATTGCTTTCTCATAGCATTTTCTTCTTCCCATGTAATTTCTTCCATGTCTCTACTTTTCCATATGACCTTAACATAGTAGATATCTCTGTTGTGTAGACGTTGAACCTTTCGACTAGTGATTTCTGTTGGTATTACTTCAAATGTCAAATCATCAGTCAATTCTGGCAAATCGATTGTCAAAACATGCATTGGGTCCTTGACATACTTCTTCAATAGAGAAATGTGAAATACGTCATGTACACTTGACATAGATGGTTGTAGTGCTAACTGATAATCTACTTTTCCACGCTTAGCTAGAATTTCATACGGCCCGACATATCTTGGACATAGCTTCCCTTTCTGTCCGAACCTCTTCAATCCTCGCATAGGCGATAGTTTCAAAAATACTTTATCACCTACGGTGAACTCCAGATCTCTTCGTCGAGTATCTGCATATTGCTTCTGACGGTTCTGAGCTGATCTCACTCTTTCCTTGATGATGTCGACCACTCGACAAGTCTCTTCAACAAATTCCTTTGAAATCAATAGTAACTTTTCGTCCCATGATCCTTTGAAATCAATCACACATGCTCGTAGCATATCTTCTAGAATCTAAATTGTACGTTCTGACTGTCCATCTGTCTGTGGTGGAATGCAGTACTGAACTTCAACGTTGTACCCATAGCCTTTTGTAATCCTTCCCAAAATTTGGAAGTAAATCATGGATCTCTATCGGACACAATGCTTTCTGGAACACCATGTAACCGAACAATATTATCCACATACAGCTTTGCTAACCTTTCCAGTGTATACTGAGGTCGTATAGGTATAAAGTGAGTTGTTTTAGTCAGACGGTCCACAATCACCCAAACTGCGTCAACTACTCGAGGAGTCAATGGTAGTCCCATGACGAAGTCCATAGTGAAGCAGTCCCATTTCCATGCTGGTTCCGATAATGGTTGTAACAATCCTGCGGGTCTTTGTCGTTCAGCCTTTACTTTCTGACAATTTAGGCATTGAGACACGAACTTGGCTACATCTTCTTTCATTCCCCTCCACCAATATAGTTTCTTTAGATGATGATATATTTTTGTACTTCCAGGATGTATTGAATAGATGGTGGTATGGGCTTCTTTCATCAGTCGGTGTCTAATGTCCATACTTTCGATTTCAGGTACACATTGTTGCGGTCGTGCTAACTACTCCTTGAGATTTTATCATTGCTTTTCTGCTTAATGCATCCGCTACTACGTTCGCTTTTCCCGGATGATACTAGATATCACAATCATAGTCTTTCAATAGTTCCAGCCATCTTCGTTGTCTCATATTTAACTCCTTCTGATTAAATAAATAAGTAAGACTTTCATGGTCCGACTTAATCTGAAATTTCTCTCCATATAAGTAATGTTTCCATATCTTGATAGCATGTACTACTGCCGCAAACTCCAAATCATGAGTGGGGTAACTTTTCTCATGTACCTTCAACTGTCTCGAGGCATACGCAATCACTTGCTCTCCTTGCATAAGCACACATCCTAGTCCCAGTCCCGACGCCTCAGTGTATAAGGTAAACGTCTGTCCTGGAACAGGAATAGCCAAAATTGGAGTGGATATCAATCTGGTCTTCAGTGTTTGGAAACTCTTCTCACATTTATCGGTCCACACAAACTTTTCACCTTTCTTAGTCAAACTGGTGAGAGGTACGGCAATCCGAGAATAGTCTTCTACGAATCTCTGATAATAACCAGCTAGACCCAGAAAACTTTTGATTTCCGAAATGCTCTTTGGTGCTTCCCACTTTACAATAGCCTCGATCTTGCTAGGATCCACTTTGATTCCTTCAGCGGATACTACATGGCCTTGGAAGGTGACTTCACTTAGCCAAAACTCGCACTTTAAAAATTTGGCGTATAGCTTCTCTTTCCTTAAATGTTGTAGGGCTGCGTTTAGGTTCTTGATATGAGTTTCCTTGTCCTTGGAATATACCAATATGTCATCAATAAATACTATAACCGACGTATCCAACATATCGTGGAAGACTCGGTTCATAAGTTCCATGAACGTTGCCGGTGCATTAGTTAATCCGAAAGACATAACCAAAAATTCATAATGTCCGTATCTGGTCCTGAATGCTGTCTTCGGAATATCACCTTCTTTAATCTTTAGCTGATGATAGCCTGATCGAAGATTGATCTTTGAAAATACTTTTGCCCCTTGTAACTGATCGAGCAAGTCATCGATCTGAGGTAGTGGATATCGATTCTTGATTGTCAGTTTATTCAACTCCCGATAGTCGATACATAATCGAATGCTACCATCCTTCTTCTTCACGAACAACATCGGTACACCCCATGGAGATATACTGGGTCGAATATAACCCTTGTCCAGCAGTTCTTGTAGTTGCACTTTTAGTTCCTTCAGTTTCGTAGGAGCAATTCTATAGGGTGCTTTTGATACGGGTGCGGCTCCAGGTATCAGGTCTATTACAAACTCTGTGGCCCGGTCGGGTGGTAATCCGGGTAGTTCCTCTGGAAATACGTCAGGGTAATCCCGCACGACATCAATATCTTCCATTTGTGGTGCTTCCTTGGTTTGGTCGACCACGGATACTAGATACCCGATTACCCCTTTCTCAAGGCACCTCTTAGCCTTTATTGCTGAAAGTATGAGCTTGCGTCTCCGGGGAAGTTTGGTTCCCGATAAACTTAATTCTGCTCCTTCATTGTCTTTGAACGTTAGGTTCTTTTCGGCGCATAATAGATTTGCAGAATGCCGAGCTAACCAGTCCATTCCCAAGATGACATCAAAGTCTGCCATCTAAAGTTGTATCAAGGTTACATCTAAAGTCTTCTCTCCAATGAGAACTGGACATGGTCCATAACCCTTCTCTAGTTCTACTTCTAACCCCATCAGTGACCGTACAAGTAATTTGTAGTCTAATATTTTGATGGGTAATTTTGTCTTCTTTCCAAATGACACAGATGTAAATGAATGAGTAGCTCCGGAATCGAAGAGTACTCTGGCGGGTACGCCATTTATAGGTACAATACCTGTGATTTATCTTTACTTAGTGTACATGCTCATTCACTATAATCATAACTTTTAAAGGTTTCAGTCATACCTGTGACCACATCGGGTGATGCGGCAGCATCCTCTGATGTAACGGCATATACCCGTCCTTGATGTAACTGCTTCTTGGGCTTTGGGCACTCCCTTGCCATATGCCCAGGTTGGTTGTAGTTAAAACACCTCAGGACTTCAGAAATTGGCTTTGACTGAGGTTGCATTGCTGAAGTAGTCTTGGGTGCAGTAGTAAAGTTCTGAGGGCGGAAAGGCTTATACGTCCTATTATTGCCTCCGTTGTAGGAGTTTCCGGCTGGTCTCTTGATGCTTCTGTTCTGAGTAAGGTAACTCTCCTTCTGGCTCGATTCAATCACTCGAGCAATCTGGACAGTTTCGTTGTAAATTTTCTTCTCTAAGCCCAGAACATTTTCTCTGATGCTTCCTCTCAGTCCCGTGACGAACCTACGGGTTTTGGTATCTTCTTCTTGCATGCTAGCTTGTGCAAAGAAAAACAGCTCTTTGTAGCGCTGTTGATATGAATCTACAGTCATCTGTCCCTGGTACAAGCTCAGGAACTCCTTCTCCATCGAATCTCTGAAGCTTCGTGAAAAATATTTCTCGAAGAATGCTTCTTTATATATAACCCATGTCAGTAGGGCGTGCTTGGTCAGTAAATATGTCTTCGTGGATTTCCACCAATGGTGTGCGTCGCCCTTGAGCATGAAGGTGGCGCATAGTACTTTCTCTTCCTCCGTGATAGTCATCATGAGGAAATTTCTCTCCATCTCATCTATCCAGTGGGCTGGCCACAATGGATCAGACGGCTTGCCGTTGAATTCTCTGGGTTTCATCTTCAAAAATCTCTCCAGTAGTTGGGAGTGGTCCAGCTGATTCTGGGGGATTGCCCCAAACATATAGGGTGGATTGTGGTAATTCCCTTGAGCTGCTTCCGGTACCTGCACTGGAATCTGTGCAGCCGGTTGTTGAGGTGTCTGATGAGCTGGGTGGTTACCCACCGAGGCTGCACTAGCTTGTCCAGTGTGCATGGGTGCGGCCTGAGTGGCTTGAAACATAATTCCCATGGCGACCTGCATCTGAGCCTGTGCGTGTTGCATCTGCTGCAGCTGCTGTGCCAGGTTCATCACCACTGTTGCTAGCTCTGGTGGTGGAGGTGGTAAATTTGTAGGGTTTTCCGGTTCTGGATTTCCCGATGCATAGTTATTCTCTTGACTAGTCTCCTCCACTAGTTGTGGTGGTGGGACTGCGTTTCGAGTTTGCCGGGTCACTCTACGTCCAGACATAATTCCTTTCGCTAATTGGTGGTTCCTGGAAATCATCAAAATACGTGAGAAGTCATTTATATTTCATGTAGGCACGTTAACCAATAATCAATTCCAATCCTAGCTCATTTTATAAAAAAAAATGCTGTCTTTTCTATGCAGGGTCGATGGTGAGGGTCGCTGGTATGTCCGACCCTTAGTTTCCAACCCTGGGAATGACCTGTTCTTCCCGAGAGCTGAGGGTCGATGCGAGGGTCAATGGGTATCCGACCCTCAGTCCGACCCTCGATTTTCTGTCAGATTCCCGAGAGCCAAGGGTCGATGGGAGGGTCGATTCGAGGGTCGATTGTGCTAGTCGAATTGTCCGATCCTCGGACTAAAAATCAGATTTTTAAGATCCGATTTTGGGTCATTTCTTATTATTTCTCCTCCGTTTCGACTCATCTCTACTCTCTGAGTTGCTACAGTGCTACTCTACGTTTTTGGTCGGTTTGACTCCGGGTTTCGACGTCCACGTCATCCATACTGGTATGTTCTCTCATTTTTACCTGTTTTTAGGTTTTCTTTTCTAGGTTTTCATCCATTTAACTTGTATTTTTCAAATTAAAATTTTTCCAACCGTAAAAATTTGATTTTTATTGGGGCTTTTGTTATTGGTGTCTCGAGGAACGAAAGCCCTCAAAAATTTTTGAGTTTCATCGGTTGGTTATCGAGAAACTTAAAATTTTCTCTTTTTGCCCTAATTTGTCGAAATTTTTTATTTTTCTTGAATTTCTTCAAATTGAGCTTCGTCAGTTAAAATTTCTTACTATATGTGGGTTGTAGGATATGTTTTAACCTACGTATGTTCTCATGCCCACTTGAATGGTGAGAAATGGGGATTTATGGTCAACTTACGTTGTTATTACATCAAATTTCGGATTTTTATCCTATTAACTCCTTCTTTCCTTTCTCTTTCTTATTTTACAGATACCATGGCTCATACCAAGGTACCCAGAGTGCATGATCCACTTCGCTTCCGTTCGAATGAAGCTAAGGCACAGTATGCTGACTATGCCCGTAAGAATGTGGAAGGGGGTCGCATGGTGAACTTGACTGACCTAACCTTGTTTAATGTAGAGGGAGCATTTGGTGATATGGGGTGGCTCCCTGTCATCACATACGACGCGTGCACATGTCCAGATTTGGTGCGCCAGTTCTATTGTAATCTCCAGGTGGTGCGGAATTACAATGATGTTGAGCATGGTCAGGAGTTGCGCATCACCAGTTACGTCAAGGGGGTGCACATTTCCTTTGATTATCGGCAGCTTACCGATCTGTTGGGCATTCCCTATGATGGCCCCATGGTGTATTGTGCGCCGGGAGAGCCACAGTTTGTTGAGATGGAGATGAGGGCAGAGATCGACAACCAGCTGTTACGCCCGATCATTGGCGGATGAGAGCTTGTTACATGCGTCCAGCTCCATGGGTCTTCGTAAGATTATCCAAGCATAATCTGATCCCTTGAGTGGTCATTATGAGAGGGTCTCGCCTGACACGATTTCGATATACGATATCTGCACTCGCCGGCCGGTTCGCCTTCCTTACATCATCATGCGGACGATGATTAGTGCTACATTGTCCGGTCATAGGGGGTAATCTACCCTATGGACGCATGATTACAAGTGCTACCGACCCGTGCGGGGGTGGATCTAGTAGATGAGAAGATCCCGGGAGAAGACCTTCTCGTCGCCTCTAGATTGGGAGGCTATCTGCAAGATGGGGCTGCGAGATGCTGAGGTTAGTGATGAGGAGAGGAACGCGATGGTGCACCCTCACACTCTGGTCGAGATGGCTGATGCTGAGGCTGCTGCTACTGCTGCTAGAGCTCGTATGGATCCGGTCGAGGATGACGATCGTATGTATATGGACATCGACTCGATACCATCTCCTTCACCTACACATGCGGCTGGAGTTGGTACTTCTTCTGCGGCGGCTCCTACACCTGAGGCTGGTCCTTCCCATTCGGCTGATCCTTCACTTCCACCTTTAGCCATGATGGAGATCTTTGCGGGAGATCGGGGATGCTCAGCGTAGATCTGATCCCGAGGATGGATGAGCTGTTGGCTGCTCGCCGCACGCATCGACGCACGGATGGGAGAGCTCCTAAAGATGCGGCGTGCGACCGATCGGGAGGATAGCCGGTCTCACAGCTAGTCTACAGACGACCCAGACTCAGATAGCCTGGTTGACTAGAGTCTATGCTGAGGACTACGACAGAGACCGTGAGGCACCGCCTCCAGCTTCCTGAGTGTACTTTTATTTTTCCTTGTACTACAGAGTAACTGTCTGGGTTGTGAACTGTACTCTGCTTTAGTTATGTATATACGTTTTGTTTTTCTCACTCATTGTATGTAACTTGTTTTCCCTTTAATAGGTGTATTATTCTCTTTTTAAATTTGGTCTTAATCATCACTTGTGCATACAGTGCGTTTGTATTAAAGCTTTTAATTTATCCTATCTCAGTTCACAATGATCTTGAATGTGTGTTAGTTCGACGGGCAAGGCCTGAGATGCTCTGATACCAAGTTGTCACATCCCAATTTTGGTCTAACCAGAATGGTGTGATGAATCGCTAAATAACCAATGGTTCAACCAGGATCTCAAATAGGCTATCCCCGTGTTATCCAAACTTACACACATCCGTAATCATAATCAGAGTAAATACACAATAGTGAAAGTCTTATAATAAGATGAACTGAGAATCTACTGTGATAGTAATATTAAATAGCAAAATTATTCTGTATCAACTGAGACATAATTAATTATCAAATACATGTCTTAATAAATCCAAATAAAGAAACCTATAAAATATCTAATCAAATACACACGAGTTTCACTCGCAAGAGGAGTCGTGTGTATCTACTTCAGCTCCAGCTTCCATTGCGGCCACGTTCCTGTACGTAGGCGTATTCATATAATCTTCAACAGTATAACCTGCATCATCAACTAAAAATATTTGACGTCGAGGGGTGAGCACACATCACGGCTCAGTGAGTAGCCAAAACAATGCAACAATACATATGCATGCAAAAAGTCAATTTATATCTTTGGTCTGGTATATAAGTTTGCAGTATGCAATAGAAAGGTTGAGGTATCCAAAGGTCGCGTTTATTGACTCCGCCTCTATACACGAGTGTGTGACGTTACCCGAAGATCACGTTTATCGTCAACTCACATGCACCCAATCATGAACATTATATAACAAAGGCTACGTTTATTGCTATATAGTGCCATACCAACACGTAAGCCCCTATTGGCGAGGGCTGCAAACTGGGCACGCAACTAACCAATCCTAATGCCAAAAGTGTATCCAAGGCCTCAACCCAGCATCCCTCAGAATGTCCATAGAGATAGAGCTAAGGCCCCCCGATAGAGTCAGATACTACAAGGACTGAGACCACCTCCCCTGATACTCTACGACACAATAGTTCTGCTAAAGTAATGGCGATACGACAGTGCTAATGCGCAAGACTTGAGTTTGAGATAGAGCTAAAGTGCTGAGACCCGCCAAAGGTTAACGTTTATTGACGTCCTCATCACACCTCCCCTAATACTCGCTCGCATCAAGCACATCAATCACACACATACAAGCACATGCCTATTCCTATCATCATCATCATCATGTTATAAACAATAAAGTAAATATGCATGAACAAGTAATAGAAATATTGGATGGCATGCTGTATGCACATTACAAACATATTCGCATAGAATCAAGCATGGCATAGGACTCAAGAAATAGAAAATAGTTTATTCCCGAATGCTGAGGGTCGATGGTCAGGAATACCTAGGGTCGGATGGTCATCGACCCTGGGTGCGACCCTTGGTGCACTCTGGTCCAATTTCTACTTTTAATCCATTCCTCGTGTTTGGGATCCTATGGCTTGCTCCTACATTCCATTCTACATTCATTCCATGGTCTGAAACCATGTATAACCCACCTAGATAGCTTTCATGCACTTTCCTATGGTTTTCCATGGAAATCTAACCATGGGTTGATGGTTTGGGTTTCTCTGAGATCACACTCTCAACATTAACTAACCTAAGGTCTGTAGAAACTCATGGAATTAGTATCCATACATAAGAAGATTAATCTTTCTCTGCAACTCTTCTCTTTTGGCTTAATTTCTCTTCCTTCCCTTTCTTCTTCCTCTTTCCTTCTCCTCTGTTTCTCTCAATTCGATTAGGGTTGTGAAAGGAGTGAAAGTGGCTTAGGGACGTCCTCTAAATAGAGTAGGAACATCCTAAATAAGTCCCTCTGAGATTAGGAAAGAATCCCATTCGAAAATTTGGAAATTTCTAAATTTCTATTTTCTGCGGTAACCGAGGGTCGATGGGAGGGTCGATGATCCCGTTTACCCTAGGGTCTTAAGCTGTCCGACTCTCCCTTCAAAATTGAGGGTCTGACTTTCTACTTTGGGAGGTCCGACCCTGCTTAGCTGGGTATGCGACCCTCCCCCTATTTTAAGTGTTTTGGGTCGATTTGATACCTGGGATCTCGATCTCCTTCACGCCCTTGGTCCATTTGACTCGACCATGACGGGTAAACCTGGTTGAAGGTGGTAAAACCAGGTTAGATTGACACGGGTCTTACA
>JAMYWD010002244.1:0-11279 GCA_028583415.1 Protea cynaroides
GGTTAGATTGACACGGGTCTTACAACTCCCCCCTACTTATAAAAATTTCATCCTCGAAATTCTATGTACCTTCTGAATCGAATAAGTGAGGGTATTGCTTCCGCATCACATGTAAGACCCGTGTCAATCTAACCCGATCTTACCACCTTGAACCAGGTCTACCCATCATGGTCGAGTCAAGTGGACCAAGGGCATGAAGGAGATCGAGATCCCAGGTACGAAATCGACCCAAAAACACTTAATTCTAGAGGAGGGTCGCACACCCGGCTAAGCGGGGGTCGGACCTCCTAAACCGAAAGATCGACCCTCGGTTTTTTAGGGAGGGTCGGACAGCTTAAGACCCTAGGGTCGACGGGATCATCGACCCTCCCTTCGACCCGGAAACTGAAATTAGGAAATTTCCTAATTTTTGGTTGGGATTCTTTCCAAATCTCAATGGGATTATTATAGGACATTCCTAGTCTATTTAAAGGACGTCCCTAAGCCACATTCACTCCTTTCACAACCCTAATTGAATCGAGATAAAGAGAGAAGAAGGAAAAGAGGAAGAAAGGAGGCTAGGAAGAAGGCTTAGCAAAAAGGAGAAGAAAATTGCAGAGGAAAGTAATCTTCTCAGGTATGGATACTTATTCCATGAGTTTCTACAGACCTTAGGTTAGATATGATTGAGTGTAGGATTTTGGAAAAACCCAAACCATCCATCCATGGTTAGGTTTTCATGGGAAACCATGGGAGGATGCACGAAAGCTATCTAGATGAATCATACATGGTTCTAGACCATGGAATGAATGTTGAGTGAGTGTAGGAAGCAAGCCATAGGACCCCAAACACGAAGAATGGATTAAAAAGTGGAAATTGGACCAGAGTGCACCAAGGGTCGCACCGAGGGTCGATAGACCATCCGACCCTAGGTGTTTCAGACCATCGACCCTCAGCATTCGGGAAGTTCAGAATGCTGGGAGAGTCGATAGACCCATCGACCCTAGCATCGACCCTCAGTTGACAGAATGATTTTTAAATTCTG
This sequence comes from Protea cynaroides, assembly GCA_028583415.1. Taxonomy (NCBI): domain Eukaryota; kingdom Viridiplantae; phylum Streptophyta; class Magnoliopsida; order Proteales; family Proteaceae; genus Protea; species Protea cynaroides. The sequence goes on from JAMYWD010002244.1 coordinate 1,025, forward strand.
AATTAATTCTAATTAAATTCTATCGACTTTGTTAGGTTTGCTAGCAATATAGTACTGTTATAACAGTGAATCGAAAGCTTGGAAAATATCTATTAGCAAGCTAAGGTGAGGAACCTTAACCCCAAACTAAATTGGTTAATAATAAACTGTTTTCTATTTCTTGAGTCCTATGCCATGTTTGATTCTATGCGAATATGTTTGTAATGTGCATACAGCATGCCATCCAATATTTCTATTACTTGTTCATGCATATTTACTTTATGGTTTATAACATGATGATGATGTTGATGATAGGAATAGGCATCCGATTGTATGTGTGTGGTTGGTGTGCTTGATGCGAGAGAGTATCAGGGGAGGTGTGATGAGAACGTCAATAAACGTTAACCTTTGGCGGGTCTCAGCACTTTAGCTCTATCTCTAACTCAAGTCTTGTGCATTGACATCGTCGTATCGCCATTACCTTAGTAGAACTATTATGTCGTAGAGTATCAGGGGAGGTGGTCTCGGTCCTTGTAGTCTCTGACTCTACCGGGGGGCCTTAGCTCTATCTCTATGGATGTTCTGAGGGATGCTGGGGTGAGGCCTTGGATACACTGTTTGGCATTAGGATTGGTTAGCAGCGAGCCCAGTTTGCAAGCCCTCGCTAACAGGGGCTTACGTGTTGGTATAGCATTATATAGCAATAAACGTTAACCTTTGTTGTATAATGTTATGGTAGGGTGGATGGGGACGACGATAAACGTTAACCTTCGGGAAGGCTTCCACACCCTGTGTATAGAGGCGGTATCAATAAACGTTAACCTTTGATCACCCAACCTTTCTATTGCACATTGCAAACTATAAACCAAGACCAAAGATATGAATTGACTTTTTGCATGCATATGTAATGTTGCATTGTTTTGGCTACTCACTGAGCCGTGTTGTGTGCTCACCCCTCGACGTCGAATATTTTTAGTTGATCATGCAGGTTATATAGTGGAAGATTATATGAATGCGTCGGCGTATGGAAACGTTGCAGCTATGGACGTTGGAGCTGAAGACGATACACACGACTCCTCTTGCGAGTGCAACTCGTGTGTATTCGATTAGATATTTTTTACAGTTTTTCTTATTTGGATTTATAAGACATGTAGTTGGTATTTACCTATTTATGTCTTAGTTAAACACAGAATAATTTGATATTATTTATGGGTATCATTCTAGTACTCAGTTCATATTATTTATAAATTTTCTGCTATTGTGTATTACTCTGATTATGATTGTGGATGCGTGTAAAGTTTGGATAACGCGGGGATAGCCTATTAGAGATCTTGGTTGAACCGTTGGCTATTTAGCGGTTCATCACACCATTCTGAAGTGTGCGGAATTGGGGTGTGACATCGTAATTTCTTCTTCCCATGTAATTTCTTCCATGTCTCTACTTTTCCATGTGACCTTAACATAATAGATATCTCGGTTGCGTAGACGTTGAACCTTTCGGCTGGTGATTTCTGTTGGTGTTACTTCAAATGTCAAATCATCAGTCAATTCCGGCAAGTCTACTGTCAAAACGTGCGTTGGATCCTTGACATCCTTCTTCAATAGGGAAATGTAAAATACGTCATGCACACTCGACATAGATGGTGGTAGTGCTAACTGATAAACCACTTTACCACACTTAGCTAGAATCTCATATGGCCCGACATATCTTGAACTTAGTTTCCCTTTCTGTCCGAACCTTTTCAATCCTCGCATAGGCGATACCTTCAAAAATACTTTATCACCTACGGCGAACTCCAGATCTCTGCGTCGAGTATCTGCATATTGCTTCTGACGATTCTGAGTTGTTCTTACTCTTTCTTTGATAATGTCGACCACTCGGCAAGTCTCTTCAACAAATTCCGGCCCAATAATACTACATTCTCCAACTTCATTCCAAAACAAAGGAGTTCGACACTTCCTACGATACAGTGCTTCATAAGGTGACATCTGTATAGTAGCCTGATAGCTATTGTTACAAGCGAACTTGATCAATGGTAACTTTTCATCCCATGATCCTTTGAAATCAATTACACATGCTCGTAGCATATCTTCTAGAATCTGAATTGTACGCTCTGACTGTCCGTCTGTCTATGGGTTGAATGCAGTACTGAACTTCAATGTTGTACCCATAGCCTTTTGCAATCCTTCCCAAAACTTGGAAGTAAATCGTGGAACTCTATCAGACACAATGCTTTCTGGAACACCATGTAATCGAACAATATTATCGACATACAGCTTTGCTAACCTCTCCAGTGTATACTAAGGTCGTATCGGTATGAAGCAAGCTATTTTAGTTAGACAGTCTACAATCACCAAACTGCGTCAACTACTCAAGGAGTTAGTGGTAGTCCCGTGACGAAGTCCATTGTGATGCAGTCCCATTTCCATGCTGGTTCTGGTAATGGCTGTAACAGTCCTGTGGGTCTTTGTCGTTCAGCCTTTACTTTCTGACAATTTAGGCATTGAGACACGAACTTGGCTACATCTGCTTTCATTCCCCTCCACCAATATAGTTTCTTTAGATCATGATATATTTTTGTACTTCCAAGATGTATCGAATAGATGGTGGTATGGGCTTCTTTCATCAGTCGGTGTCTAATGTCCATATTTTCTGTTTTCGGTACACATATTCTTCCTTTGTATTTCAGTACTTTCTCTTCATCCAAGGTGAACTCAGGATTGATCCTACCTTTCTCGATATCTTCTTGTACTGTTCTGAGATAAGGATCCGATTTGAGAGCTGTCTTCACTTCATCCATTATGTCCCGTATAATCTTCAATGCAACGAACATATTTGAAAATCGATGAATGAACCCTTGGTTGGCTGATTCATCCATTGCGTCTATCACATATTACTCATTGCCGTGATTGAATACCATTCTGGTAGTACACATTGCTGCAGTTGTGCTAACCTCTCCTTGCGATTTTATCATTGCTTTTCGGCTTAATGCATCCGCTACTACGTTCGCTTTTCCTGGATGATACTGGATATCACAATCATAGTCTTTCTGTCACACCCTAATTCCGCACATTTCAGAATGGTGTGATGAACCACTAAATAACCAACAGTTCAACCAGGATCTCAAATAGGCTATCCCCGTGATACCTGAACCATCATACACTCACCATCATAATTAGAGTAAATACACAATAGCGGAAGTCTTATAAATAAATGAACTGAGAACTAAAATGATATCCATAAATAATAGCAAATTATTCTATGTTTTACTGAGACATAAATATTTAAATACCAAATACATGTCTTATAATCCAATAAAGAAACCTATAAAAATATCTAGTCAAATACACACGAGTTGCACTCGCAAGAGGAGTCGTGTGTATCATCTTCAGCTCTAGCGTCCATTGCTGCTACTGTCCCGTACGTAGAAGCATTTATGTAGTCTTCAACTGTGTAACCTACATCATCAACTAAAAATATTCGACGTCGAGGGTGAGAACACAACACGGCTGAGTGAGTAGCCAAAACAATGCAACATTACATATGCATGCACATTCATTTATCTCTTTGGTCTGGTTTATAGTTTGCAATGCGCAATAGAAAGGTTGGGTGGTCAAATGTTAACGTTTATTGACACCGCCTCTATACACAGGGTGTGGAAGTCCGCCCGAAGGTTAACGTTTATCGTCGTCCCCATCCACCCTACCATAACATTATACAACGAAGGTTAACGTTTATTGTTATATAATACTATACCAATACGTAAGCCCCTGTTAGTGAGGGCTTGCAAACTGGGCTCGCTACTAACCAATCCTAATTCCAAATAGTGTATCCAAGGCCTCACCCCAGCATCCCTCAGAATGTCCATAGAGATAGAGCTAAGGCCCCCCGGTAGAGTCAGAGACTACAAGGACCGAGACCACCTCCCCTGATACCCTACGACACAATAGTTCTGCTAAGGTAATGGCGATACGACGATGTCAATGCACAAAACTTGAGTTAGAGATAGAGCTAAAGTGCTGAGACTCGCCAAAGGTTAATGTTTATTGACGTCCTCATCACACCTCCCCTGATACTCGCTCGCATCAAGTACATCAACCACACACATACAAGCACATGCCTATTCCTATCATCATCCTCATTATCATGTTATAAACAATAAAGTAAATATGCATGATCAAGTAATAGAAATATTGGATGGCATGTTGTATGCACATTACAAACATATTTGCATAAAATCAAACATGGCATAGGACTCAAGAATTAGAAAACAGTTTATTATTAACCGATTTAGTTTGGAGTTAAGGTTCCTCACCTTAGTTTACTATAAAATACTTTTCCAAGCTATAAAATCACCTCTACAGTGTTATTATAATGCTAGCAAACCTAACAAAGTCGATAGAATTTAATTAGAATTAATTCCGAATTTAAAAATCATGTTGTTAACTGAGGGTCGATCAGAGGGTTGATGCTCAGGATAGATAGGGTCGATGGGTCTATCGACCCTACCCTCTGTCTGAACTTCCCGAATGCTGAGGGTCGATGGTCAGGGTGCCTAGGGTCGATGGGTCTATCGACCCTGTGTGCGACCCTCGTTGCACTCTGGTCTAATTTCCACTTTTTACATCACTCTTCATGTTTGGGGTCCTATGGCTTACTTCCACATTCCATTAAACATTCATTCCATGGTCTGAAACCATGATTCATCCTCCTAGATGGCTTTCATGCATTATCCTCGGGTTTTCCATGAAAACTCACCATGAATGGATGGTTTGGGTTTCTCCGAAATCCTACACTCAACCATGTCTAACCTAAGGTCTGTAGAAACTCATGGAATTAGTATCCATACCTGAGAAGATTACTTTTCTCTGGAAATTCTTCTCCTTTTTGCTAAGTCTTCTTCCTTGCCTCCTTTCTTCCTCTTTTCCTTATTCTCTCTTTCTCTCAATTCAATTAGGGTTGTGAAAGGAGTGAAAGTGGCTTAGGGACATCCTTTAAATAGAGTAGGAATGTCCTATAATAGTCCCATTGGATTTGGAAAGAATCCCAATCGAAAATTAGGAAGTTTCCTTATTTCAGTTTCGGCAGTAAGTGAGGGTCGATGATCCCGTCGACCCTGTGGTCTGACACTGTCCGACCCTCTCCCAAATTTTAATGGTCTGAGTTTCTGATTTGGGAGGGTCGACCCTGTTTAGCTGGGTATGCGACCCTTCCTCTATTTTTAGTGTTTTTGGGTCGATTTGATACCTGGGATCTCGCTCTCCTTCACGCCTTTGGTCCATTTGCCTCGACCATGATGGGTGAACCTGGTTCAAGGTGGTAAGACCGGATTAATTTGACACGGGTCTTACAACTCCCCCCAACTTATAAAAATTTCATCCTCGAAATTGGACGTACCTTCTGAATCAAATAAATGAGGGTATTGCTTCCGCATAGCATTTTCTTCTTCACATGTAACTTCTTCCATGTCTCTACTTTTCCATGTGACCTTAACATAGTAGATATCTCTGTTGCGTAGACGTTGAACCTTCCGACTAGTGATTTCTGTTGGTGTTACTTCAAATGTCAAATCATCAGTCAATTCTGGAAAATCCACTGTCAAAACATGTGTTGGGTCTTTGACATACTTCTTCAATAAGAATATGTGAAATACGTCATGCACACTTGACATAAATGGTGGCAGTGCTAACTGATAAGCTACTTTTCCACGCTTAGCCAGAATTTCATATGGCCCGACATATCTTGGACTTAGTTTCACTTTTTGTCCGAACCTTTTCAATCCTCGCATAGGCGATACCTTCAAAAATACTTTATCACCTACGGCGAACTCTAGATCTCTTCGTCGAGTATCCGCATATTGCTTCTGACAGTTCTGAGTTGTTCTTACTCTTTCCTTTATAATGTCGACCACTCGACAAGTCTCTTCAACAAATTCTGGTCCAACAATACTACGTTCTCCAACTTCATTCCAAAACAAAGGAGTTCGACACTTTCTGCCATACAGTGCTTCATAAGGTGACATCTGTATAGTAGCCTGATAGCTATTGTTATAAGCGAACTCGATCAATGGTAACCTTTCATCCCATGATCCCTTGAAATCAATTACACTTGCTCGTAGCATATCTTCTAGAATCTGAATTGTGCGCTCTGACTGTCCATCTGTCTGTGGGTGGAATGCAGTACTGAACTTCAACGTTGTACCCATAGCCTTTTGCAATCCTTCCCAAAATTTAGAAGTAAATCATGGATCTCTATCCAACACAATGCTTTCTGGTACACCGTGTAAGCGAACAATGTTCTCCACATACAGCTTTGCTAACCTTTCCAATGTATACTGAGGTCGTATAGGTATGAAACGAGCTGTCTTTGTTAGACGGTCTACAATCACCCAAACTGCGTCTACTACTCGAGGAGTCAGTGGTAGTCCCGTGACGAAGTCCATAGTGATGCAGTCCCATTTCAATGCTGGTTCCGGTAACGGCTGCAATAGTCCTACGGGTCTTTGTCATTCAGCCTTTACTTTCTGATAATTTAGGCATTGAGACACGAACTTAGCTACATCTGCTTTCATTCCCCTCCACCAGTATAATTTCTTTAGGTCATGATACATCTTTGTACTTCCAGGATGTACCGAGTAGATGGTGGTGTGGGCTTCTTTCATGAGTCGGTGTCTAATGTCTACACTTTCTGTTTCGGGTACACATATTCTTCCATTGTATTTCGGTACCTTCTCGTCATCTAAGGTGAACTCATGGTTAGTCCTACCTTTCTCAATATTTTCGTGTACTATATCCAGTAGAATCTTCAATGCCGCGAACATATTCGAAAACCGATGAATAAACCCTTGATTGCCTGATCCATCCGTTGTGTCTATCACATACTGCTCGTTGCCGTGATTGAATACAATTCCGGTAGTGCACATTGCCGCAGTCGTGCTAACTTCTCCTTGAGATTTTATCATTGCTTTTCTGCTCAATGCATCTGCTACTACGTTCGCTTTTCCCAGATGATACTGGATATCACAATCATAGTCTTTCAATAGTTTCAGCCATCTTCTTTGTCTCATATTCAACTCCTTCTGATTAAATAAATAAGTAAGACTTTTATGGTCCGACTTAATCTGGAATTTCTCTCCGTATAGGTAATGTCTCCATATCTTGACAGCATGTACTACTGCCGCTAACTCCAAATCGTGAGTGGGGTAATTTTTCTCATGTACCTTCAATTGTCTTGAGGCGTAGGCAATCACTTGCTCTCCTTGCATAAGCACACATCCTAATCCCAATCCCGACGCATCGGTATATAAGGTAAACGTCTGTCCTGGGATCGGAATAGTCAAAATCGGAGCGGATATCAATCTGGTCTTCAGTGTTTGAAAACTCTTTTCACACTTATCCGTCCATACAAATTTTTCACCTTTCTTGGTCAAACTGGTGAGAGGTACGGCAATCCGAGAATAGTCTTCAACGAATCTCCAATAATAACCAGCTAGACCATGAAAACTTCTAATTTCTGAAACGCTCTTTGGTGCTTCCCACTTTACGATAGCCTCGATCTTACTGGGGTCCACTTTGATTCCTTCAGCAGATACTACATGGCCTAGAAAGGCGACTTCACTTAGCCAAAACTCACACTTTGAAAATTTGGCATATAACTTCTCTTTCCTTAAACGTTGTAGGGTTGCGTTTAGGTTCTTGACATGGGTTTCCTTGTCCTTGGAGTATACGAATATGTCATCAATAAATACTATAACCGACGTGTCCAACATATCGTGGAAGACTCGGTTCATAAGTACCATGAACATTGCCGGTGCATTAGTTAATTCGAATGCCATTACTAAGAATTCATAATGTCTGTATCTTGTCCTGAAGGCTGTCTTCGGAATGTCACCTTCTTTAATCTTCAGTTGATGATAGCCTGATCGAAGATCGATCTTTGAAAATACCTTCGCTCCCTGTAACTGATCGAACAAGTCATCGATCCGAGGTAGCGGATATCGATTCTTGATTGTCAGCTTATTCAACTCTCGATAGTCGATACATAATCGAACGCTACCATCCTTCTTCTTTTCGAACAACACCGGTGCTCCCCATGGAGATATACTGGGTCTAACATAACCCTTATCCAGCAGTTCTTGTAATTGCACTTTTAATTCCTTCAGTTCAGTAGGAGCCATTCTATAAGGTGCCTTTGATACTGGTGTGGCTCCGGGTAGAAGGTCTATTACAAACTCCGTGGCTCGGTCGGGTGGTAATCCGGGTAGTTCCTCCGGAAATACATCTGGGTAATCCCGCATGACATCAATATCTTCCATTCGTGGCGCATCCTTGGTTAGGTCGACCACTGATACTAGATATTCGACGGCTCCCTTTTCAAGGCACTTCTTAGCCTTTAATGCTGAGAGTATGAACTTGCGTCTCCTGGGAAGTTTGGTTCCCGAGAAACTGAATTCTGCTCCTTCTTTGTCTTTCAACGTTAGCTTCTTTTTGGCGCATAATAGGTTTGCTGAATGCCGAGCTAACCAGTCCATTCCCAAGATGACGTCAAAGTCTTCCATCTCAAGTTGTATTAAAGTTGCATCTAAGGTTTTCTCGCCAATGAAAACTGGACATGGCCCATAACCTTTCTCTAATTCCACTTCTAATCCCATCGGTGACCGTACAAGTAATTTGTAGTCCAATGTTTTGATGGGTAAATTGGTCTTCTTTCCAAACGAAACAGATATAAATGAATGCGTAGCTCCTGAATCAAAGAGTACTCTGGCTGGTATGCCATTGATAGGTACGATACCTGTGACCACATCGGGCGATGCGGCAGCATCCTCTGATGTAACGACATATACCCGTCCTTAATGTAACTGCTTCTTGGGTTTTGGGCATTCTCTTGCCGTATGCCCTGGTTGGTTGCAGTTATAGTACTTCGGGGTTTCAGAATTTGGCTTTGGATGTGGTTGAGTTGCAGAATTAGACTTTGGTGCAGTAGCAAAATTCTGAGGACGAAAAGGTTTATACGTCCTTTTATTGCCTCCATTGTAGGAGTTTCCAGCTGGTCTCTTGATGCCTCTGTTCTGGGAGAAATAACTCTCCTTCTGGCTCGATTCGATCACTCGAGCAATCTGGACAGCTTCATTGTAGATTTTCTTCTCTAAGCCCAGAACATTTTCTCTTATGATTCCTCTTAGTCCCACGACAAACCTACGGGTTTTGGTATCTTCTTCCTGCATACTAGCCGGTGCGAAGAAAAACAGCTCGTCATAGCGCTGTTGATACGAGTCTACGGACATCTGCCCCTGGTACAGACTAAAGAACTCTTTCTCCATTGAATCGCTGAAGCTTCTTGGTAAATACTACTCGAAAAATGCTTTTTTATATATAGCCCATGTCAGTAGGGCGTGCTTGGTCAATAAGTACGTCTTTGTAGATTTCCACCAATGGTGTGCATCACCTTTGAGCATGAAGGTGGCGCATAGTACTTTCTCTTCCTCGGTGATAGTCATCATAAGGAAGTTCCTTTTCCATCTCGTCTATCCGATTAGTGCTGGCCATAGTAGATCGAGCGGCTTGCCGTTGAATTCTCTCGGTTTCATTTTCAAAAATCTCTCTACTAGCCCGGGAGTGATCCAAGTTGATTTTGGTATGCCCCAAACATAGGGGTGGATAGTTTTACATCCCTTGTGCTGCTTTCGGGACCTGACCGGAATTGGTGCAGCCGGTTGTTGAGGTGTCGAGGAGCTGGGTGGTTACCCATCGGTGCCGCACCGGCTTGCCCAAGTGTGTATAGGTGCAGCCTGAGTGGCTTGATACATAATCCCCATGGCAACCTGCATTTGAGCTTGTGTGTGTTGCATCTGCTGTAGCTGTTGAGCTAGGTTCATAACCACAGTTGCTAGCTCTGGTGGTGGAGGTGGCAAATTTGTAGGGTTTGCCGGTTCTGGATTACCCCAGTGCATGGTTATTCTCTTGACTAGTCTCCTCCACCGGTGGTGGTGGTGGGACCGTATTTCGGGTTCTGTCGGGTAACTCTACGTCCGGACATATTTCTTTTGATGATTAGTGGTGCCTGAAAATCATCAAAATAGGTGAGAAATCATGTATATGTCATGTAGGCACGTTAACCAATAATCAATTCCAATTCGAGCTCATTTTATAAACAAAATATCGTCTTTTCTATACAGGGTTGATGGTATGTCGGACACTTAATGTCCGACCTCGTGTTTTTCTCGTCGATTCCTGAGAGGCGAGGGTTGATTAGAGGGTTGATCGAGGGTCGATGGCT
>JAMYWD010002245.1:0-11269 GCA_028583415.1 Protea cynaroides
TTCAAAAATTGGTACACTGTTAGAAGTGGCAAGTAATCGAATCTATTGACTATTTGCAGCGAAAATTAAACCGCCGTTAAAATAGCGCCTGTAAATATAAGAAACACTAATCATTTGCGTCGGCACTTTTAGCGTCATTTGTGTTCGTAAATGATATAGCGACGGTTTATTACTATTAGCGACGGTTACTACCGCCGCAAAAAATTGTCTTTTTGTAGTGTAGACAAACTAATTGCAACTGACAGGTTATTAGACCTATGTATAAAAAAAAGAAGAGTATCTAGTACAGAAAAAAAAATCTAATACAGGTTATTGGACCTATGTATCAAAAAAAAAAAGAGTGCCAATTATATTATAATTGAGTTCTCTGAAGCGAAGAGGAGCTTGGTCGCACTGGGTATAGATTTTACATCATAGTTCTCAAGAAATTCTTGAGATGCAGGAGAAGCGGATCTTTTGTATTATCTTTTTTTTGGTCATTAAAAACTGAAATGTTTGTAGCATTTTTGTATGACAAGTTGAGAATAGGAATGGAATTGAATTGCTACATTTCAATGCTTGTATGATGTATAACTAAGGCTGCATCATCAATTCTGTATTGTCTACCTTCCAATGCCAATACATTATCCCATTGAAAGAGAAGTGAGAGTGGAAACCACTCTCTCAAAATGGTCTGAACCTTGCTGTCATGTAAAGCATCTGTTGGGTTCAATTGTTTAGATAATTGAGCATGTGTATCAAGGTATCCAATGGAGTTCTAAAATGATACTCTCTCACCACAATGAGAGTCCCTTTGAACAAAAATCTTGAAGTTTAAGGTAAGGTTGTCAAAGTATTAAAACCTCCTTGTTTTTCAAAACTGTCATAACATTATTTAGGATAAAATGCTTCAAATTTGAATAATAAATGCAAGGGGAGCTTTTAGTTGTTGACCACATTATTACCAAGCAAGGATCCCCAAATTGTTCTCAAAAAACAGAAATTTCAAGAGAGTAGAATTTTGTAAAATATAAAGTAATCCAAATCCTGAAACAAATTAAACATTGATGAGTGTATCTCTTACTACAGCTCAAGAAGACAAAAAACTAATGAAAACAATGCAGAGTTTCCACCAGCACGAAAATCATTTCTTCCCCCCTTTCTTACCACGGTGAGAAAAATTGAAATCCCGTGATATCCAACTCACTCACTCCAAGGCCTTCTTATTCGGTCTCAGCTTCAATGGCCTTCTCCATCAGAAATCCTTTTCTGTCAGAAACCCTTCTCTGTTTAAAAACTTCATAGCTACAAAACCCTTCCCACATAAATGAAATGTTGAATCGATTCCCTTTACAAAATCCCTCTCCGTCAAAAACGAAATCAGAAAACACTGTCTCAAGTTTGGAGGGTGAAAGAGATAATGAGAGAGTATGTGTGTCACCACAATTTTGGCTAACCGGAAGGGTGATTGAACGCCCTCGAACCGATCCACACGGGATCTCAATAAGACCGTATCTACTAATACAAACCATTGCACATAACCATAATCGGAGATATAAAAAAATACGATTAGAAAGTCTTAAATTAAATGAAGCGGAGTTCTACATTGTAAGGGATAGTAATCAATTATTCTCCACACCAAAAAGTAAATAAATATCTTTATTATTTATAAAACTCCAGCGAAATAAACCAACTAACTAGAATTAACATATCCTAGAAGTAAGCTAAAGGGCACTCGTACATAAGCTTCAAAGCTTTCCCTCCCGCTTGCACTTCAAAGCATTTAACACTCCACACCCGAGCGTCCATGTAGTCCTCTACCGGTATAGCCTGCATCAACATTCTAAAAATAGTGTATACACAGGGTGAGCTCATAACTTAGCTTATTAAGAAAATCGGACAATGCAACAAACAACATGCATAAAATAACATTCACATTATGGTCTAGTTTTTAAGTTTGTAATGTGCTATAGAAAGGATTGGCGCACCACCTCTACACACGGAGTGTGTGAATCCGTCCAATGGATCAAAATAGCCATTTGTCGTCCCACATGCACCTACCATGGAATAGGGATAGAGCTAAAGTGTCCGGATTACACACCGCCAATACTTCCCCTGATGCCCTACCCATACCAACACGTAAGCCCCTATTGGCGAGGGTTTGTAAACTAGACTCGAAACTAACCAATCATATATGTCATCACAGTAGGCCATTTCCCAGCACAGCTCCCTATGGCATAGAGATAGGGCTCGAGTCTAGTGTCCAGGCCGAAAACCATAGTGCCACTTCCTCCCCCTGATACCCTATCCGCACCAAGCATGTTAAGACAGAAGTGATACGAAAAGATACTAGTTTGAGGAATGATCCAAGATCCCAGGTCCTTCCCATTCTACACACCAACAAAAATAATCACATGCCTAACAATCACATTCTAGCATAGCGAGTATGCATGAACAATATAATAATTGAAAGTAAAGATGACATGTGAGTATACACAAACACCATTCCACAGAATAATAATTATTGACAACATTTTACTATTATTAAGTTATTAGGGTTTAGGTCTGATTCTCTTACCTGACGCTTGATTGCTAGCTTGCTCCGCGTCACAGAATCCAAACTTACTATCACAGGGTCCTACACGATGTTAGAGTTCAGTTAGAATTAGTTCCATAGGTTTTACGTTGGTCGAAAACCAAATGGGGTTGAAAACACCCCTCTCAGTGCATATCGATCACAGGCACCGGTCGTAGCACTGTGGGGAAAGGTGCGACCAGTATGGTTGACCAGTCCCCCAATGACCAGTTCCCGAGAGGCACCGGTCGCAGTACCTGTTACACCTAGTACAACCGGTATAGTCGATCAGTATGCCTCTAGAAGACCACCAACTTGGTGTTCATCTTCCGTCAGTCACCCATTATGATCCCTAGGATTCCTCTTATGCATTCTAGGCCTGAGCAATGAGTTAAGGTTGTTTTATGTTTCATTCAAGTCCTAGTTCTGATGATTATTTGTCTAGAATTCGAATCTAGGGTTTATCGAACAATTAAGGTTTAATAGAAAACTAAGGGTTTTAGATCAATACCTAGCCTTGCATGGGATTGATCAGTCATGATCAATCATCTATAATGCTTAACTTAGAGAGAAGTTCAAGCACTTACCGTTGGTTCACAACTTTGGTGTTCTTCGTCCAACGACGACTCCTTTTCCACCTTTCTTAGCTCCTTCTCCTCTTTCGATCTCTTTCTCTCCTATAGGGTTTGTGATAACAATCAAAGAGATTTAAGGAGGTTTAGAGGTCCTTAAATAGGCTAGGTTGGAGTTTAGAAAATATCCTTATGTTAGGAAAGTCTCTAGGCTCGAGATTTGGTAAGCGGGACCCATAGAGATCCATTTTCGGATCTAACTAGTCTGCCCGCGCAGACATACCGATCGACCGGTATATAGACCAGTATCATGAGACCAGTATGAATTATTTCTCTATTTTTGGTCTGTTTTCATATCAGATTGTCATCCGCTTATCCCGTCTGGTTCGGTTATGATTGGAAGACCTATTATGACATGAAATAGAGGTTTAGATCGGGTTCATGGAGTGCGAGTCTTACACAGAGAGAGAGAGAGAGAGAGAGAGAGGGTGAGAGAAATCATCTCTTTCTCACGATATTCATCGGAGGACTTGCAGATGGAGAAAGAGAAAGTGTATGGGAGAGATTTAGAGAAAGAGGGGTGAAAGACATTTACAAAGAGAGGGTGAGAGAGAGAAAGCGAGGGAAATCCAAAAGAGAAAGCGAGGGAAATCCAAAAGGAGTTCTTGTCTTCAAAATGGTTTGTGAAAACCTAAATGGTTACGTTTTAGGCTTTTGACTTGATTCCACATTACACGCATTATTTTAATTTTGTATACTATTTTAATCACTGACTGTTAAATTTAAAGTGAGACAGGTATTGGCCATCGGGCCATCACTGGTAGATCTCAAGTTCTATTAGAACTTGAGACGAGCCGAATCCCTTTATTTTGGCTATGAACTATAAAAATTTATAGAAATAAATCTCTCATGCACCTTATGTCTGCAAGAGGAAATCTAGTGGTTGAAGTTTACTGTACGCACATACTGATGTATTAGAATACGCACACATAGTGGATGACAGCTACTAGATTTCTTCAAGCCGGCATGAAAGGCATGAGAGGATTTGAATCCAAAATTTACTTGTTACCATAATTTGTAAATGTCAAAACTATCTGTTACTGAGGGTGAAATTATGTTTTTGACCTTAGAGAGAACTATGATAACAGTGGAAGAAAAAAACTTAGAAATTAAAAATTTTTTAGATAGATTTACAATCCTAACATAATATTAGGAATCATAATATTGGCTCATCTCCCCTGTATTTTGGCTATAAACTATAAAAATTTACATGTTACCATAATTTGTAAATGTCAAAATTGTCCATTACTAAGGGTGAAAGTATGTTTTTAACCTTAGAGAGAACCACGATAACAGTGGATGAAACAAACTTATAAGTTCAAAGTGTTTTAGATAGATTTACAATCCTAACCTGAAATAGCCATCAGGCTAGAAAGCCACACCCGGATAAGCAGTTTTGTCATACCCTAATTCTGCACCATTCAGAATGGTGTGATGAATCGCTAATAAACCAACAGTTCAACCAGGATCTCTAATAGGCGGTATCCATTAAAAATAAAATCATGCACATCCACAACCATAATCAGAATAATACACAATAGCGGAAGTCTTATAGTAAATGAACTGAGCATTCTAAATGTAATAATCATAATTAAAATATCTAATTATTGTTGTATCAACTGAGACATAAGCAAATAAAATATCAATTACATCTTTTATAAATCCAAAAATAAAAATCCTAATAGAACACGCATGAGTTGCACTCGCATGAGGGGTCATGTGTATCCTCTAAGTCTTCAGCCTCCATTGCAGCAACACGCGCATACACCGAATCATTTATATAATCTGCAACTATGGTATCTGCATCATCAACTAAAAATATTCGACGTCGAGAGGGTGAGCACACATCATGGCTCAGTGAGCAAACAAAATAATGCAACAAAAATATGCATGCATTCAATTCATATCTTTGGTCTGGTAAATAAGTTTGCAATGTACTATAGAAAGGATAGGTGACCAAAGATCACGTTTATTGACGCCGCACCTCTATACACAAGTGTGTGAAGCCGCCCAAAGGTAACGTTTATTGCCGACTCACATGCACCCAAACATGGACAATGTACACACAAATGTCACGTTTATTGTTGTACCCGTTGCCCATACCAACACGTAAGCCCCTGCTGGCGAGGGCTCGCAAACTGGACTCGCAACTAACCAATCCTAATGTCAATCAGTGTATCCAATGCCTCACCCCAGTCTCCCTTAATAAGTCCCTAGAGATAGGGCTAAGGCCCCCCGGCAGAGTCAGAGACTACACGGTCCGAGACCACCTCCCCTCATACCCTATGACGTAATAGTTCTACTAAGGTAATGACGATACGAGGATGTCAGTGGACAAGACTTGAGTTAGAGATAGAGCTAGAGTGCTGAGGCCCCGCCTATGACACCTCCCCCTGATACTCGCTCGCATCAAGCACACCAACCACACACATACATCCACATGCCTATTCCTATCATCATCATCATCATCATTATCATAAACAATAAATAAATATGCATGAACAGTAATAATAGAAATATCGGATGACATGTTGTATGCACATAACAATCATACACGCATAAATCATTCATGGCATTGGACTCAAGAACAAAAACAGTTTATTATTAATCAATTAGTTTAGGTCTTGTTCCCTCACATTTACTTGATCGTAGATCCTCTTTCAAGCTTTAAGAATCAACTATATATCGATATTATATCACTAGAAGACCTAACCAAGTCGATAGAATTTAATTAGAATTAATTTAGACTTTAAAAGCATGTTGTTAACTGGGGGTCGATGCTAGGGTCGGAGGTTTCATCGACCCTGGGTGCGACGGTAGGGTCGATTGGCCATCGACCCCCGTGCGACCCCCTGTGGGTTTAGTCAATTTTTCATCCTACAGTCTATTCTTCGTATTTGGGGTCCTATGGCTTGCTTCTACAATCCATTCCACACATGTTCTATGGCCTAGAACCGTGGTTCATTCACCTATATAGCTTTCATGATCTCCCCCCATATTTTTCCATGAAAACCTAACCATGGGTGGATAATTTGGGTTTCTCCTAGATCATTCCCTCTTCTCTATCTATTCTAAGGTCTGTAGAATTTCATGGAGATAGTATCCATACCTGAGAATTAGGCTTGTTCCTCTGAAGCCTTCTCTTTGATCTTCTTCTCCACTTTCCTTCTCTTCTCTTTCCCTTCTCCTTCTCTTCTCTTTATCTCAATCCAATTAGGGTTCTAAAAGGAGTGAAAGAGGCTTAGGGACGTCCTATTTATAGAGTAGAAACTCCCAAAATATGTCCCATTGAGATTAGGAAGGAATTCCATTGAAATTAGGAAAGTTTTCTAATTTTCGGTCCGTACTGTTTTTATCGATTATCGGGGGTCGATGGGGGGGGGGGTCGGAGATCCCGTCGACCCCTGGTATAAAACTGGGGGTCTGACTTTTATACTGGGGGGGTTCCGACCCTCCCTTGCTGGGTATGCGACCCTCTCCCTATTTTTAGTGTTTTTGAGTCAGTTTAATACTTGGGATCGTGATCTCCTTCACCCACTTGATCCATTTGGTTCGACCATGATGGGTAGACCTGGTTCAAGGTGGTAAGACCGGGTTAGTTCAATACGGGTCTTACAAGTTTGCTTCAACATGTACTTTTGCCAATGCATCTGCTCTCTACCGTTCCAAGAGAGGATCATAGGATGGTGGTGGAGGATTTGACCGCTGCTGCTGCTGCTTCGACCCTTCTTCTCATAGATTTTTGGGAGCTGGTCACAAAAGCTACAGTAGCACCAATAAGGCTGTCGATGGATGTATTAGGGCTTGTTTGATAATGCTTCAAATTTTGGATCCATGGATTTCGACTCCCAAAGAGCCATTTTGGAATAGAATCACGTTTGGTAAACCCGGTTGGATAGTAGCTCCCTAGGAGTAAACCGGTTATAAAATGACTTTAGAAGCCAAATTTTTTAAGTATAAAAAACAAGCTTTGTTGTTTTGGAGCAACTTTTTGGGTGAACAAAAAAAAAAGTAAAAAAGAAGCTCTCCTCTTTCACACTATTGTCCTCTTCACAAAACACCACCCACTACCGCCACCACCCACCATTACCACAACCACCACCACCGCCACTACCACCACCCACCACCACCCATGTAAGACTCGCACTCTATGAATCCGGTCTAACCTTACATTCTCATGTCATGACTGGTCTTTTCATCATAGTCGGCTCAAATGAACCAATTGTATGTAGAAACCACAAGATGAGGTAAGCAACAAGTCAAATTTAGTTAGTGTAGTTGACTGTTTAAGTTTATGTGAGCAAACCAATCAAAAATTAAAAACCAATAAATTTGGTTTGTATGATCGCATCGTATGGTCGACTAAGTTGTGACCGCACAACGTGTGGTCGCATGTTTTGGTTATATGGTCGATGGATTATGCGATCGCACGATCCATCGTACGGACCCAGAACCGACTCTGTGTTTACGAAACTTTCCTAATTTGAGGAGGACTATTTCCTAATTAAAAGAGGACTCTATATGGAGGTTTTTCTCTATATAAAGGACGTCCCTTAGCCTCTCTCACTTTTTTAGAACCCAAATCAAAACTCTAAACCTGAGAGAAAAAGAGAAGGATATTTGGAGAAGAAGGTTGAGAGGAAGGTTTTTGCAGAGAAGAGTTCTATTTCTCTACCGCAAGCTTAAGGTATGGACTTGACTCTGTAGGGTAGATCAGATAGAATATGTTCTTTTCAAGTTGATATATGGAATTTAATACAAAGATTTGGTTATAGGTTTTCTATGGGAAACCATAGAGAATAGGTTAGGGATAATGGATGAGGGAAAACTGTGATTTAATGACATAGAATGATTTTAGGGTGAATCTCATTGATGAGCCAAGAGGAGAAACTAGTATGAGAAGTAAAAATTAACCTGACTACGTATGATTACAGCTATAGTCGACCATAGAATGAGAAGAGAGTCGACCACAGTCATTCGGAAATAATTTAGGAAACTTATCGTCGCAAGTACGGTCGCATATAGTGTGTCCATAGGGTATTGACCATACCATAACAGCAAGTATATTTTGAGACCAAACAAGATTTTCGACTACTATAACTTGATAAACTTGAACTCTAACTTAAATACATTAATTGTTTAGGTTCCCAATAGATTCAAAATGACTTCCAAAGGTTGGGAGAGGAACAAACATCAATCAAAGGTGAGGGAACAAGACTTAAACTAATTGGATAATAATAAGCTATTTTATTTCATTGTGTCCAATACCATGAATGATTCTATGCTTCTTTGCTTGTAATGTGCATCTCACATGTCATCTAATATTACTGTTATATTTTACGCATGCATATTTATTTATGTCTATTTATAACATGATGATGGTGATGCTAGGAATATGCATGTGATTGTGTGTGATTAATGTGCTGGATGCGAATGGAGCATCAAGGGGAGGACGTAGCATTGTGGTTCAACCTAGTCACCAGACTCAAGTTCTATCTCTACTCAAGTCTTGCCCACTGACATCGTCGTATCGCCATTATCTTAGAAAAATTATTACGTCGTAGGGCATCAGGGGAGGTGATCTCGGACCGTGTGGTCTTTGACTCTGACAAGGGCCTTAGCTCTATCTCTATGGACGTATTGAGGGATGCTGGGGTGAGGCCTTGGATACATTGGATGGCATTAGGATTGGATAGTTGCGAGTCCAGTTTGCAAGCCCTCGTCAATAGGGCTTACGTGTTGGTATGGTAGGACATCAGGGGAAGTGTTGGCGGTGTATAATCCAGACACTTTCGCTCTATCTCTATTCCATGGTGGGGTGGATGTGGACAACAATGGTGTTTAATCCATTGGGTGGGCTTACACACCTGTGTATAGAGGTGCGGTGGCCGTCAATCCTTCTATAACACATTGCAAACTTTAAAATCAGACCAAAGATATGAATTGAATACATGCATATGTTTGCGCATTGTTTTGTTCACTCACTAAGCTCAAGTTAGAGAGCTGACCCTCGTGCATGTAATTCTTTTTAGTCTCTGATGTTGCAGGTGTTACTGTTGAAGACTACATGAATACACCAACGTATAGACATGTGGCGGCTATGAATGTGTAAGCTGTGGAGGACGAATATGACTTGTCAAGCAAATGTTTCCACTATGATTACGCTTAGTGTTTAACTTTTGTATTTTGATATTTGTAATATGTATAAACTATGTTTTTGTTACTTGTTAATTAATATTTATTTATCAATGTAGACACTCTCAGTTCATTATCAATAAAACTTTCGCTATTTATTTATTTACTCTGATTATTATTGTGGGATGTGTATTTGGTTTGGATTGTTGGCATGGTCTTATGAGATCCTGGTTTGAACCGTTGATTCTCATGATGGTTCATCACACCATTAGTTAGTCCAGAATTGAGGTGTGACAACCCACCGCCACCACCCTCCACCACTACCACCAATTTTTTAGACTTTGATTGGCGGGATAGTATGTTTATCAAACATGTTTCTGTTCCGAAGATGCTTTGGAATCTATTCCAGAACTATGTTATCAAAAATGTTTCTACTCCAAAATAATCCTGGAGTAACCTGGAGTAAAATTTTTACTCCGAACCAAATGTAAGGAATCTAGAGCAGAAGTATTATCAAACAGGGCCTTAATGTCTACCGTTGTTGCTATGAATCTTATCCACCTCCTCCTCCAGTAGCGATGGCTACCACTACAACTTCTGCAATAGTGGGACGGTGGCTGCGAACTCATCCACTCTGGTTTCTGTCCTTACCCATTTCATTTTCTGGGAGATTTGGATATGTTAATGGTGTCAGTTCTGTTGTGCCTGAAGGTATTTAGTTTCAATAAGGACCTAGGCAAAAATTTGGATTGAAATCAGGTGGTAGGTTTGGAATTAAAGCAGAGTATGTTCTTCATCTGGTCACTCATCACTCTCTATAAGTCTTTCATTGGTTTTGAAAAAAAAATTCCAGTTAGATGCTAGCATGTATGATTTGTGGGGTTGTCAAATTTGTCTATTTTTTGCATTGTCTTCTAAAATACCACCATATTAATCATGTCAATTGTCCATTACTTTCATATCTTTGTTCCTAATTGGACAAAAATGATAACAAACAATCCACAAATTCCGGTTCTAAGGTTTGAGGCTGAAGAGTCCATGCATATGACACATGAGTAGGATAGTCTTCCTAATTCAAATGTTTAAATTTAAATTTCTGTTGTAAATGTTCTCCTTTATTCTTGTAAACGTTCTCGTTTATACTTGGGATATAACCCAATCTATTGAGCTGTTGTAAGTCTCTATATAAGAGACCATACGTCGAGCAATAAGATCATCAAGACGTTCATGTCTCTCCTACCTTCTTTGAATATATCTTCATGGTATCAAAGCTCAATGCTTAATAACATTCTTTTTTCGATCACAATCATGTCTTCCGCTCCTTTTCAACTAATGCAACTCCTACGGCAACACCAACCGCACCAGTTGTCAACACGTCTTCCCCAATGGTAATATCAAACATTGCTAGTCTTATTCCAATTAAACTCCTCCATCAATTATTTGATGTGGAAATCCCTTTTTGAACCTGTGCTGAGAGGTCATAAGTTGATATCTCATTGATGGCACAACTCCCTCTCTTGTGACATCTGATTCTCAATTATTTGAAAAAGATCAGATGCTCCTATTATGGATCAATGCAACATTAAGTGCATCCGCTTTCCCTTGTATCATTGGTGTGTCCGCTGTCAAGAAGGCTTGGGATTTGTTGAAACAATGATATGCTTCAACAACACCAGCTCATGTGATGTCTCTTAAGTGACAAATCAATTGCATCAAAAAGGGATCACAAAATATGACTGATTACTTATAGCAGTTCAAGACGATTTCTGATCAACTTGCTGCATATGAATCTCTAGTTAGCGAGTATGATCTTGTTCTATTTGTACTTAATGGACTTCCACCATCACACCGACCGTTTTGTTCCTTGGTTCATATCTGAGCTCACTCCACTGCTCTTCCCATTGAAGAGCTACATACCCTACTTATATGTGAGGAGTTAGCTGTAGCC
>JAMYWD010002246.1:0-11244 GCA_028583415.1 Protea cynaroides
ACCCTAGGTATCGACCCCTAGTTAACAGTAAGCTGTAAAAATTAGAATAAATTCTAATTAAATTCTATCGACTTTGTTAGGTCTTCTAGCAATATAATATTGATATAAAAGTGATTCTTAAGGCTTGAAATAGGATCTACAAACAAGCAAAGGTGAGAAAACAAGACCTACAAACTAATTGGTTAATAATAAGCTGTTTTATTTTCTTGAGTCTAATGCTATGCCTGATTTTATGCGAATATGTTTGTAATGTGCATACAACATATCATCCAATATTTCTATTAATTGTTCATGCATATTTACTTTATTGTTTATAACATGATGATGATGATAGGAATAGGCATGTGAATGTATGTGTGTGGTTGGTGTACTTAGTGCGAGCGAGTATCATGGGAGGTGTGATGGGAACGTCAATAAACGTTAACCTTTGGCGGGTCTCAACACTTTAGTTCTATCTCTAACTCAAGTCTTGTGCATTAGCATCGTCGTATCGCCATTACCTTAGCAGAACTATTACGTCGTAGAGTATCAGGGGAGGTGGTCTCGGTCCTTGTAGTCTCTGACTCTACTAGGGGGCCTTAGCTCTATCTCTATGGATGTTCTGAGAGATGTTGGGGTGAGGCCTTGGATACACTGTTTGGCATTAGGATTGGTTAGTTGCGAGCCCAGTTTGCAAGCCCTCGCCAGCAGGGGCTTACGTGTTGGTATGGCACTGTACATCAATAAACGTTAACCTTTGTTGTACAATGTTATGGTAGGGTGGATGGGGACGACAATAAACGTTAACCTTTGGGCGGACTTCCACACCCTGTGTATAGAGGCGGGGTCAATAAACGTTAACCTTTGACCACCTAAACCTTTCTATTGCGCATTGCAAACTTAAAACCAGACCAAAGATATGAATTGACTGCATGCATATGTATTGTTGCATTGTTTTGTTTGCTCACTGAGCCATGATGTGTGCTCACCCCTCGACGTCGAATATTTTTAGTTGATGATGCAGGTACTACCATCGAAGATTATGTAAATGCTCCAGTGTACGGGCACATGGCGGCGATGGAAGTTGAAGATTAAATGGATACGCATGACTCCTCTTGCGAGTGCAACTCATGCGTATTCGATTAGATTTTATTTTTATTATTTAGATTTAGTAAAGACATGTATTTGATATTTATTTATGTCTTAGTTGATACAGAATAATTTGTTATTTAAATATTAATATCACAGTAGATTCTCAGTTCATTTTACTATAAGACTTCCGCTATTGTGTATTTACTCTGATTATGAATGTGGATGTATGAGGTTTAGATAAAATGGATATCGTCTGTCTGAGATCCTGGTTGAACCGTTGTTTTGCTAGCGGTTCATCACACCATTCTGAAGTGGGCAGAATTGGGGTGTGACACTATCTCTACTCAAGTCTTGCCCACTAACATCATCGTATCGCCATTACCTTAGCAGAATATTACGTTGTAGGGCATCAGGGGAGGTGGTCTCGGACCGTGTAGTCTCTGAGTCTGCCGGGGGGACTTAGCTCTATCTCTATGGACGTATTGAAGGATGCTGGGGTGAGGCCTTGGACACACTATTTGGCATTAGGATTGATTAGTTGTGAGCCCCTTTTGCAAGCCCTCGTCAATAGGGGCTTACGTATTGATATGGGTAGGGCATCAGGGGAAGTGTTATGTGTTGTTTGATCCGAACACTTTAGCTCTATCTCTATTCCATGATGGGTTCATGTGGCATAGCAATGGTGTTTGATCCATTGGACGGCTTCACACACTCGTGTATAGAGGTGGGATGGCCACCAATCCTTTCTATAGCACATTGCAAACTTATAAACCAGACCAAAGATATGAATTGAATGCATGCATATGTTTGTTGTATTGTTTTGTTTGCTCACTGAGCCACGATGTGTGCTCATGCTTTCGACGTCAAATATCTTTAGTTGATGATGCAGGTCTTACCATGGAAGATTATATGAATGCACCAATGTACGGGCATGTTGCTGCGATGGATATGGAAGCTATGGTGGAGTCTCATGATTCGTCATGTGAGTGCAACTCATATGTTTTCGATTAGATTTAGTTGTTGGATTATCATAACATGTAATTGATTACTTTATTTTATTCTATGTCTTGAGTCATTTGGAGATAATTGGATAATTAATTATGTTATCACTGTTATATACTTAGTTCATTAATATTAAAGACGTCCGCTATAGTTTATTTACTCTGATTATGGTTGTGGTTGTATCTGGTTTGATCAAATGGACACGGCCTATACGAGATCTTGGTTGAACTGTTGGTTCATAGATGGTTCATCACACCATTCTGGTTTGTTCAGAATTGGGGTGTGACAACTTGGTATTAGAGCTCTCGGGCTCTGTCTATTAAACCTGTATACTTCCACAAGAGTTCGTGAACTGAGTTATGATAAAATTTAAAAGCTTTAATAAGAACACACCATAAGCACCTGTGTTGTATGAGACAATAACTAAGAAAGAGAATAATGCACATATGAAAAGGAGAAACAAGTTCTATATTTATATATCAAATGAGAATAAAACTAACATATATCCGAATCAGAGTACGGTCTACAATCCGGATAGTTACTCTGTAGTATAAAGTAAAAAGAAATAAAGGCACCATGGAGCTGGGGGTATTGGAGGAGGTATGGCGTCCACGTCCATGAACATTCTATCATCATCATCCTCATCATCGCTCTCGTGGACCTCTGCTGCCGCCTCCGCATCTGCTATCTCTACTCGAGTACGGGGACGCACAATAGCATTTCTCTCCTCATAACTGACCTACACATCTTGCATCCCCATCCTGCAGATGGCCTCCCAATCAAGGTCAGTAAAAAAAGTGTCCTCGTGAATCCTCTCACTGACCAAGTTTACCTACAGGCGAGTGAGCAGAGTGATGATCACACGCCCATAGGGTAAGTTACCCACCAAACCAGACATCATGGCACGGTGCATGGTCCTGATAATGATATAAGGAAGGCAGACATGTTGTCTAGTGCAGATGCAGTATAGAAGGTACTGGGTCAACTGCGAAACTTTCTCATAATGTCCACTCTGGGGAATCAGGTTGTGCTGAATGATCTTGCAATATACTCGGGACTCCGATCGTAGGTTGATTGCCTTCATCTACTAGCGATCATCCCTAAGAATCTGGCTGTCAATCTCTGCGTGCATTCTCACTGACAGGAACTGGGGTTCCTTGGATGCGCAGTATACCAAGGGACCATCATTTGAGATACCCAAGAGATCAGCCAACTCCTGGCAGTTAAAGGAGATATCCACCCCTTTAACTAAACTAGTAATCCTGAGCTCTCTACCCCTATCTATGTCCTCTGGGTCACCCTCCACCTGTAAATTACAGTAAAACTGTTTCACCAACTCAGGACAGGTGCAACCCTCATATAGAATCACAGGGAACCAGCCATAGCACTAAATGCTCCCTCCACATCAAATAAGGCTAAGTTGGCCAAGTTGACACAACGACCCCTTTCCACCTTATTATGCTCGTACTAGGGATACTGTGCCTCTGTTTCAATAGACCGGAAGCGACGGGGATCATGAACTCTGGGGACTTTAGTGCGAGCCATGTTATCTGCAAGAGTATAGACCAATAAGCAATATATCAGATATAGTGAAAATTTAACTTTTGGCATTATGACGGTGTGATTTGGCCAAAAGCCTCACTTTTCACCCAAACATTTGGGCAGGAGGACTTACAAAGGTCCCAAACCATCCTACAAGGCTTATACAATCGGAAATTTAAACTAGGTAGCTCAAATTTGAAGAAATTTTGATAATTAGGAAAAACCCCAAAATTTAGGTCATAAATGGGAAATTTTCAAGTTTCTATTAAACTAACCGATGAAACTCAAATTTTCTTGAGGGCTTTCATCCATTGGGTGGCTAATAGCAAAAGCCCCCAATAAAAATCAAATTTTTACGGCCAGAAAAATAGTAATTTGAAGAAAACCCTATAAATAGAGAAAAACCTAGGTATGAAAGCTTAAAAAGGAGAAAGAGTAGGGAACATACCTGGAAGAACAGAACGTAGGTCGTGGATCGATGAAAGAATCACAAAATTTGTGCGGTCGTCACTGTAGCAACTCAGTGGAGGCGAGTAGGGTTGAAGACAAAAGAGAAATATGGAGAATGGCTCAAAAATTAGGTTTAAAAACCTGATTTGGGATCGTGTGGTTGCAGAATTCGACCAAAAATACAACCCCAAGATCAACCATACGATCGACCACAGGTTCTTGGTGAGTTGACAGGGTTTGTGTGGTCGAAACCTTGTGGTCGCATATAGTGCGACCACATGATCGACCATAAACTTTCGGTGAGCTGATAGGGTTTGTGTGGTCGCAACCCTGTGGTCGCATATACTGCGACCCCACCATCGACCCCCGATGAAAAATGCTCTATTTTGACTGAATAACTTTAAAGATTGAAAGTTTGCCTTGTTTATTTGCATTGGACATGAGAATGACGTATATTATGATTGCCTCATATGTTCATTGTCTTTCAGACACTATCACCGCTAGAAACAGGAAATGGCTAGGCGAAGAATAATCAGGAGAGGACGTAACCCAATTCTACCTCCACCACCACCTGTGGAGGAAAATAGCCATAACAACCCTGAGGAACAGGAGAACCAGAATGTGGTACCACCAGGAGTCAACGACCAAGCCAACCCCACAAACTTGCCAGCCCCACCTATAGATTTGGCTACTGCGGTGATGAATCTAGCACAACAGTTGCAGCAAATACAGCAAGTACAAGCCATCATGCAAGCTACTATGGGAATGGTTTTCCCAACTGCAAACACTACACCTTTATAGGCGAAACAAGATAGTACCGTACCAGGGGGTAGCAACACCGTGCCCCAAGCATCGGCTATGAACAACACGGTACCACAAGCACCTTAAACGCCATTTGTACAAGCTCAAGTACAAAACCCTGAAATAGCTCAAGGCATATACAACCAAGGCAATTACCAGTATCAACCGCCTATATATGGAGCATATGCTCAGAATCAGTTGGACCATTCTTGACTGATCGAGCATTTCTTGAAGATGAAGCCTAAGGAGTTTAATGGTAAGCCAACGGATCCTTTGTGACCAGATCACTGGATCGACGAGATGGAAAGGAACTTCATGATGATGACTGTAAATGAAGAGGAAAAAGTGTTATGTGCCACATTTATGCTGAAGGGCGATGCACACCATTGGTGGAAGTCTACTCGAAGTTATTTGTTAACGAAGCATGCCCAATTGACCTGGGCTATCTATAAAGAAGCATTCTTCGAGAAGTATTTTCCTAGAAGTTTCAGAGATGCGATGGAAAGAGAGTTTTTGAGTTTGTATCAGGGATAGATGACTGTGGATGCATGTCAACAGCGTTATGAAGAGTTGTGTTTCTTTGCTCCCTCTAGCATGCAGGAGAAAAATACCAAAACCCGAAGGTTCATCATGGGACTTAGGAGAAGTATCCGTGAGCATGTATTGGGACTGGAAAAGAAGGTTTATAATAAAGCGGTACAGATTACTCGAGTACTGGAATCGAGCCAGAGGGAAAGTTATTTTGCTCAGAATAGAGGTATCAAAAGGCCTAATGGAAATTCATATAACGGAAGGAAAACAAAGACATTTAAACCCTTTCGTACTCAAGGCTTCAATGCTGTAGCCAAGACTACTTCGATAGTCCAACCTCAACAGAAGCAAAGTAGTGAAAGAGTAAAATGCTTTAACTGTAATCAAATAGGACATTATTCAAGGGAGTGTCCTAAGCCCAAGAAGCAGCTACAGCAAGGAAAGGTTTATGCAGTTAAATCTGAGGATGCTGCCGCATCGCCTGATGTGGTCACAGGTATGACCTGAACCTTTCATTTTGTACTACCTTGTGTGAGCATGTAGACTAAATTAAACCAAATCACAGGTATCGTACCTATTAATGGCATACCCGCCAAAGTACTCTTTGATTTTGGAGCTACTCATTCTTTTATATCTGTGTCATTTGGAAATAAGCTAAATCTACCCCTCAAATCTTTTGACTACAAATTGCTTGTACATTCACCTATGGGATTAGAATTGGAACTAGAAAAAGGTTATGGACCATGTCCAGTTCTTATCGATGAAAAGATTTTGGATGCAACCTTAATTTAACTCGAGATGGCAGATTTTGACATTATCTTGGGAATGGATTGGTTAGCTCAGCACTCTGCAAACCTATTATGTGCAGAAAAGAAACTGACATTTAAAGACAAGGAAGGAGCAGAGTTTTGTTTTGCGATAACCAAACTTCCCCGTAAATGAAAACTCATTCTCTCTACATTAAAGGCTAGAAAATGCCTCGAGAAATGAGGAATTGGGTATCTAGTATTCGTGGTCGAAATCACCAAGGAAGCACCACGAATGGAGGATATTGATGTTGTGCGTGACTTTTCGGATGTATTTCCTGAGGAACTACCAGGACTACCACCCAACCGAGCGACAGAGTTCGTTATAGATCTTATACCTGGAGCCGCACCAGTATCTAAAGCACCCTATCGAATGGATCCTACTGAACTGAACGAACTAAAGGTACAATTACAGGAATTACTGGACAAGGGTTATATCAGACCCAGCATATCACCATGGGGAGCACCGGTATTGTTTGTGAAAAAAAAGGACAATAGCGTTCGACTGTGCATAGACTATCAGGAATTGAATAATCTTACAATCAGAATCGATACCCGTTGCCTCGGTTCGATGACTTGTTCGATCAATTGCAAGGTGCCAAGATGTTCTCCAAAATTGATCTTCGGTCAGGATACCATCAGTTGAAGATTAAGGAAGGTGATATTCCGAAGACAGTATTTAGAACAAGATATGGACATTATGAATTTTTAGTCATGTCTTTTGGATTAACTAACGCACCCGTAACTTTTGTAGAACTCATGAATTGGGTATTCCATGATATGTTGGATATGTCAGTCATTGTATTTATTGACGACATATTAGTCTACTCTAAGGACAAAGAAACTCATGTCACAAATCTAAGAGTCGCTCTGCAGCGACTAAGAAAAGACAAATTTTACGCCAAATTTACAAAGTGTGAGTTCTGGCTAAATGAAGTCGCTTTCTTAGGTCATGTAGTATCCGCTAAGGGAATTAAAGTGGATCCTAGCAAGATTGAAGACATTTTGAAATGGGAAGCACCTAAGAATGTTGCAGAAATCAGAAGTTTCTTAGGTTTAGCTGGGTATTAACGATGATTCGTGGAAAATTACTCTAGAATCGTCGTACCTCTCACCAGTTTGACTAAGAAAGGAGAAAAGTTTGTTTGGACCTACAAATGTGAGGAGGGTTTTCAAACATTGAAAGCTAGATTGATATCTGCTCCCATCTTGACTATTCCTATCCCAGGACAACCATTTACCTTGTACACTGATGTGTCTGGGTAGGTTTAAGATGTGTGTTTATGCAAGGAGAACAAGTAGTTGCATATGCCTCAAGACAACTGAAGACACATGACAAGAACTATCCCACTCATGACTTGGAATTAGCAGCAGTAGTACATGCTGTCAAGATATGGAGACATTATTTGTATGGAGAGAAATTTCAGATTAAATCGGATCATAAGAGTCTCACTTATCTTTTTAATCAGAAGGAATTGAACATGAGACAAAGAAGATGGTTGAAATTATTGAAGGATTATGATTGCGATATCCAGTATCATCCAGGAAAGGCTAATGTAGTTGCTGATGTGCTAAGCAGAAAAGCAATGATAAAATCCCAAGGAGAAGTTAACATGACTGCGGCAATGTGTGTTACAGGAAAAGTATTCAATTATGGTAATGAGCAGTTCGTGATAGATACATCGGATGGATCAACCAACTAAGGGTTTATTCATCGGTTTTTAAATATGTTTGCCACATTGAAGATTGTACCTGATCTGATAGATGAAGTAAAAACAGCTATTAAATCAGACCCTTATTTGAGAACAGTGCAAGAAGAACTCAAAAAAGGTAGGACTACTCCTGAGTTCACCTTGGACATTGAAAATGTACTAAAATACAAAGGAAGAGTATGTGTTCCTGAAAATGAAAACTTGGATATTAGACACAGTCTAATGAAGGAAGCTCACACCACCGCTTATTCGGTACATCTAGGAAGTACGAAGATGTATCATGATCTAAAGAAACTATATTGGTGGAGAGGAATGAAAGCGGATGTAGCTAAATTTGTGTCTCAATGCCTAAATTGTCAGAGGGTAAAGGTTGAAAGGCAAAGACCTGTAGGATTGTTGCAGCCACTGCCAGAACCAGCATGGAAATGGGACTGCATCACTATGGACTTCGTCACCGGGTTACCATTGACTCCCCAAGTAATTGACACGGTCTGGGTGATTGTGGATCATTTGACTAAGACAGCTCGTTTCATAGCTATATGACCTCAGTATACCCTAGAGAGGTTAGCCAAGCTATATGTGGATAATATTGTCAGATTACATGGTGTACCGGAAAGCATTGTGTCCGACAGAGACCCACGCTTTACCTCAATGTTTGGGGAAGGATTACAGAAGGCTATGGGTACAACTTTGAAGTTTAGTACTGCATTCCATCTTCAGACACACGGACAGTCGGAGCGTACCATTCAGATTTTAGAAGACATGCTTTGAGCCTGTGTTATTGATTTCAAAGGATCATGGGATGAGAAACTACCGTTGATCGAGTTCGCCTATAACAACAGCTATCAGGCTACTATATAGATGTCACCCTATGAAGCACTGTATGGTAGGAAGTGTCGAACTCCTTTGTTTTAGAATGAAATTAGAGAACGGAGTATTGTTGGACCATAATTTGTTGAAGAGACTTATCGAGTAGTCGACATTATCAATGAAAGAGTTAGAACAGCTCAGAACCGTCAGAAACAGTATGCAGATAATCGACGTCTAGACCTTGAATTCGTAGTAGGTGATAAAGTATTCCTGAAAATATCTCCTATGCGTGGCTTGAAAAGGTTTGGACAGAAAGGGAAGCTAAGTCCGAGGTATGTCGGGCCATATGAGAATCTAGCTAAATGTGGAAAAGTGACGTATCAGTTAGCACTGCCCCCATCTATGTCAAGTGGTCATGATGTATTTCATATCTCATTACTGAAGAAGTACGTCAGAGATCCAACACACGTGATAATAGCGGATCCACCGGGTCTAACTGATGATTTGACATTCGAAGTAGCACCAACTGAAATTACCAGTCGGAAGGTTCAACGTCTACGCAACTGTGACATTTATTATGTTAAGGTTACTTGGAGGAGCCAAGATGTAAAGGAGATCACATGGGAAGAAGAGAATGATATGCGAAAGCTTTATCCTCACCTTTTCGACTCGGAAGGTATGTGCAAATTTCGAAGACAAAATTTATAATAAGAGGGGGAGTTGTAAGACCCGTATCGTACTAACCAGTCTTACCACCTTGTATCAGGTCTTCCTATCATGGTCGGGCCAAGCAGACCAAGTGTGTATGGAAATCATAAGGCTAGGTATGAAATTGAATCCAAAATCAGCTAATTAATAGTGTGTGGTCGCATACCTAAATAGTTGTCGTCGACCACACCTTAGAATAATGAGACCACTGGAGTCTGGGACGTATGGCCACAGTTTTTGGCTGTGTGGTCGACGGGTTCTGCGACCACAGAAGTCAAACAAACTCCGTGATTAGAAAACCTTCCTAATCCGAAGGGGGTTCTTTCCTAATCTAAGTAGGACTCTATATGGAGGGTTTTCCTCTATATTTAGGACGTCCCTTAGCCTCTTTCATCATTTTAGAACTCAAACTGAAAGAGAGAGAAAGAGAAGAGGAGGAAGAGAAGGAGAATTGAAGAGGAAGACTAAGAAGAAGAATTTCAGGGAGCTAGAACTCTGAATCTTCAATAAGTTTAAGGTATGAAAACGTTTTCCACATAAGTTGAATACCTAGAATAGATCATGGAGGAGATATTGATTCAAAGTGAGACCCCAATCATCAAACCATGGACAAATTCTATGAGATCCATGGAGGGAATCTATTAGGATAATGGATTGTGTAAAATATGAATTTTAAGTCATAGAACAATCATAGAAAGGATCATGATGATAAGCCAAGGAATCAAAACATGAAGGAATTGAGTTGGGAGTGGAAAAGTCGACGATCACATGTGTGGTTGCATGTGTGGTCACATGATATGCGACCACACGAGACACATATGATCGACCACATACCCTCGGGAAGTTCCAGGGAGGGTGTGGTAGCATGTGTGGTCGCATGATATGCGACCACACCTTGCGACCACACACCCTATGGTCGCAGAAACTGAGACCACAGATGCAGCCACACTTGCGACCACTCATTTTCTGGAAGTCTGAATTGCTGGAAATAAACTCTAATTTAAAATTTATAAATTTGTTAGGTTTTCAAGTGGTCTAAAAGTGATTTACAAAGCTTGAACGAGGAACAACCATCGACCAAAGGTGAGGGAACAAGACCTAAATTAATTGGCTAATAATAAATTGTTTTACTTATTGAATCCAATGTCATGAATGATTCTATGCTTGTATGCTTGTAATGTGCATTTCATATGTCATCCAATATCCCTGCTATTACTGCTCATGCATATTTAATTCTGTTTATTTATAACATGATGATGATGATGCTAGGAATAGGCATGTGAATGTATGTGTGTGGTTAGTATGCTTGATGTGAGTAGAGCATCAGGGGGAGGATGTGACATTGTGGTTCATCCTGGTCCCCAGACTCTAGCTCTATCTCTACTCAAGTCTTTCCCACTAACATCGTCTTATCGCCATTACCTTAGCAGAACTATTACGTCGTAGGGCATCAGGGGAGGTAGTCTTGGACCGTGTAGTCTCTGACTCTGCCGGGGGGCCTTAGTTCTATCTCTATGGATGTATTGAGGGATGCTGAGGTGAGGCCTTGGATATGCTATTTGACATTAGGATTGGTTAGTTGTGAGCCCAGTTTGCAAGCCCTCGCCAATAGGGGCTTACGTGTTGGTATGGGTAGGGCATCAGGGGAAGTGTTATGTGTAAGACCCATGTCAAAATAACCCGGTCTTACCACCTTGAACCAGGTTTACCCATCATGGTCGAGTCAAATGGACCAAGGGCATGAAGGAGATCAAGATCCCAGGTATAAAATCGACCAAAAAATACTTAATTTTAGGGAAGGGTCGCACACC
>JAMYWD010002247.1:0-11238 GCA_028583415.1 Protea cynaroides
GATGATATCGGTCCCCTTTAAATGGTGTCAAATACCCACGTGGCTCGAATATCCGTAATCTCACGACATAATATTTTCCTACAACACGTAGCAAGTCACAATTAATGATATAAAGAACCCGAAAGAAATCAATATGGTACATTGTAAGACGTAAATAGGGTACACACGGGGGTGGGTGAGGAAATGATGGTGATCGACGGGCATCCGCTACTGCGGCAATCATTAGCACTACCCTCCCATCCCGGATGCACATAGGTGAATTTCATGTCAAACGAAAGCATATAGCCATGACATTGTGAAAGTGTGTGCTTCCTATTCCCCGTAAGGAGTTTGTAAATTTTTCGGGAACGGAAGCGTCTACGTGCGTCCCGTCAATGGCCTAACACAATTCTTATTAAGAAGACAAAAACTTACATAAATATATGTAGATATGTAATAAGGTAAAACGAAAAGAAAATAAAGAAAAAACCATTTACCCCAAGTAAGGATGATGCCTTTGGTTGTTTCTAATTTGAGGTTGTTCAACATTCATATTTGGGGCATGAATATTCTCTTTTGGCTAAATTTAGAAATGCCTTCAATACAATTTTGAAGAACTTGCTAACGGCTCCCTGAATGTTGGAACCTCTCACATCGCCTCCTTGTACTACAACTTCCCTGTAGTGATTGGACGAACATTGCTAGTTGTTCATCAACCCTACGTATCGACTATCTTGTAGTTACCTCTATGTTTCATGAGGTTACACAAGTTAATGAACACGTGCCTTTCCATACGTAATGATTCGTATATTCTATCTCGTATTCCCATTCACGATTCGCTGCCCATCCGGAACCGGCCATAATTGAATCCCTACATGGTTCCTGACGTGTAATGAATTATCTAATTCATAGAGTGATAGGACCTCCAATATACTCCAATCCATATCCTCAAAACCTCTCATAACTTCATTGCTAATCGCTCCATTCATGTTTAAAACTGCATAATAAATGAAAACATAGAGAGAAACCAATCCATGAAGTGGAAGCTAAGATTAAAACAAACCATAACAAATATATATAATCAATTATCTAAGATTTAAACAAAGTATAGGATCAAACCAAATGATCCAAAGTAAACATACCGTAAGAGCTAAGCATCACATATTGTACCAATATTAAAACAAACCATATTAAAACAAACCATATTAAAACAAACCATTGTTTGAAACCCTTGTCCCCGCCCGAAATTAAGATTACACCACTGTACGAAGGAGTTATAACCCAATAAAGAGTTAACATCAAATTGTTCTGGAAAAAAAAACAAACCATCAAAAGCAAACTACCAAACCATTGTTCCAAATTAAAAATAAAACCATTGTATCTCGTAGCATTGAAATAAGAACCACTACAACAAGGTTGGTATAGAAATGGTGATATCATGGAATGGACTCTATACCCACAACTTCTTCTCCTCGTCTAAGCCCATAAACAACTCCCTCCATTCCGCATTGTTAACCAAATGATTCATAGTTTTGATATATGTCGCCTTCTCCAACCCCGGAATGGTATTCAAAACTCGCAAGACATTGGGTGATTGAATAACCTCCGTGGCCGATAGAGCTAGGAGAATGAGAGGCTGAGGAAGTATGTGACGTAGTGAACAAATCCAAACGGGCTTTGGAATGTTCCACCATTGCATTTATAGCTCCCATTATGTCCGTCCGACTCCTTTTTCTAAGGGCGAAGGAGTCCTATCCACGTCTGTGAGCTGCAGCTGCCTGGGGTATATGATGTACATCACCTTCATCCAGTGACATCGGTGGTAGGTTCTACCTGGTGGAACCTCCCGAACCATCTTGGTTGTCTAAGTTATCAGCATCTCCTTCTTCAAATATGAAGTTGTCATCGTGGTTGTTACAGAAAATTCACCAGTTGCATATGAATCGCCAAATATGACTTGGAGCTCTCGACATCAGGGCAGTCCATTTTTCCTAAATTTGGCCCAACTTGGGTTTTCCTCGAAGCAAATGAAAAGAAGCTTTTAATTTGTGAACTTATTAGCGGAGAATTACTATTTGTACTATAGTTAGATATACCGGATATGTCGCGTCCCATATAGTTGGGTCATGTGTTTCAACACGCTTGGTCGTGTCATTCCATCCAAACCCGTTGTATTAACCAATCTGCCAAAACTACCATACTCGGACCTCAACTTGTTCGCTTTGTTCCTCAACTGCTTCAATGACAATGGTCTACCCAATGCTTCTTCCATTTTGTTCTTTATGTTACTCCACCCGTCTTTATTAAATGTGCAAGTTGTTTTGTTTCCCTTTATGACCTCCTCCACTAGTATATCAACATATGTATCCACTTCATACTTGTTCCATTTAACCGTCTCTATACTTGTTCTTGAAGAACTTGCCATTTCTGAGACTAGCAACCACAAAAAAATATGTAGTAGTGAATGACACTAGCAAAGTTGACAATCACCTTTTATAAGACAATTAACGGCCTGGGCAACCATTAATCCATGAAGTGGGCGAAGGATCAATAATGAAGAAACTTGAAAAATAAAAAGAAAAGCAAAGCTTCTAAGTCAATCAACTCAAATCCAATTTCAGGTCATGTAAGTAATTAATACACCAACAATTTGAATTATCCTCAAATCAAAAGCAAAGCTTCTAAGTCAATCAACTCAAATCCAATCAACTCCGGTTGGCTTTTGTAATATAGAGTTTTTGTATGATATCTCCGTCATGGGAAGAGAATCATCCTATTCTCGTATAACCCCTTCCTCCCCCCCCCAACCAAAAAAAAAAAAAATATTTAGACCTTGTCTTCCCGAATGGGTTAAAGTCCAAAACATACACACCAAGTGGTCCGGTGCAATGAAAAGTTATTTATTTATAGGAATAGCAAGGGTCTTGTTCTCCCTTTTTGTTTTGGTTATTTGTTTCTTGGGATTGGAAGGGATGTCACTCTTACCATTTGTGTGCCCATCTTTTGATAATGAGTTGACCTAACACTTAAAATGAACAAAAAAATGTGAGATCATGCGTCATTGCATGGAATCTGGAACATCTTATGTTGTAGGAGGGATCCTGTTCAATTGTCTCCTTCCATTCCCATATATTAATCAAGATCAAAGACATGTATCAACAGGTTGAAATCTTGAGTTGTCATCAAGTGTATGATAAAACTGCTGCTATTTAACATCAAAATCTTGAGATTCACCATCCACAAATGATATGCTTAAATGAGTGTCAGTACACAATAATGCAAGAACTTCGGGCATCATTTTATCAAATTTTAGCCTTGAAATCCAACCGATTAGTGTGTACAAAGTTTTTCACAGGCTAAATTGGGATCCATTCGGTTCAAATCCAGAAATGACATTCTCATCACTTTGACAAACCAATAGTCAAGCATGAGAAAAATAAGAGCAGCAAGAGTTGGGCCATCATGCACTTTAAACTAATAACCCCCAAAACCCAAGCACAAGCAGCACTAGAGGGTACGGCCGTCACGGAAAAATGACACAATAAACAAC
This sequence comes from Protea cynaroides, assembly GCA_028583415.1. Taxonomy (NCBI): domain Eukaryota; kingdom Viridiplantae; phylum Streptophyta; class Magnoliopsida; order Proteales; family Proteaceae; genus Protea; species Protea cynaroides. The sequence continues at coordinate 3,530 of JAMYWD010002247.1, forward strand.
TAAGGCCCTCAATGGATTACAAAGAAATCGACAAACCTCACCAAGCCCCGGAAAATCTATATAAGCATTAAAAGCCATATGGTTAGGTCAACCATCTTATAGACAATTATTTCCTTGCCATCCCCAAAAAAAAAAATTGCTCTGATTTTTGATGATCCAAGGCAACAAATCAATCTTGTACCACAAAAAAATACCGAGAAGGATAAAAAATAGATACTCCACATAGGAATGAAAAAAATAAGAATATTACCCCAAAAAAAAAAAGGTTAAACAAAAGATAACAACCATTTGAAAACTAATAAAAAAAATATTGAGCACTACACAAGTTTTAAAACCATTAAACGGTTTTAAAAATCACACCATCTGCTTTGTCGCATTCGAAAACATTTCAATTCCAATAAGTTAAGGCCTGAACCTAACCTGGATGAAATCATATGAACAAAATACAATCCCAAAATATTACCACTCGCAGTAATGCCCCTTTGCCGCTTTATACGTATGCCCAATCTGTTAAATCTATTAACTACCGGATTGTAAACAAATTGTTAATCCATGCAGTCTAAGACCTCTCATTTCAACTTTCAATATTTCATATTTTTCCATGACTCAATGCAAGTTTGTGTAAAATTTCTACACGTTGAGATCATCAATCCCAAAAGTTGGAAGAATCAATTATTTTCCAAGCCAAAAATCTTCTTCTGGATCCCTTTTTGGCTAATGAATCCTATATTTGTAACAAATCCATGCAATAACTATGTCAATTGAAAATCACATTGCTTCATCCACCTAGATAAAAACTCTATAAGAGAGATTTGAGAAACTTACTTGGAAAATAGATGAACCGAACTCGTCGCAGTTGTTGGTGAAGCTATAAACTTGAAAAAAGAGAGATTTCAGATTTTCTTAGGGGTTCAGTTTCAAACCTTCCAAACGATATGGAGCCCAGGTGTAGTAGAGTCTGCCTAAAAAAATTTCAAGAAAGGACATTGAGAGAGAATGAATAAATAGCCAAGTGTGGACAGGCAAAAAATGAAATTCCCATCATGTAGGAGACTTCCAATTGCCTATATTATATATGTTTTACCCGTGCTTAAAAAATATAAAAGGCAAAAACATGTAACAATTGTTAACAATGTCGACTTAAGTATAAGGGATGAGCAATAGTAGATTTGTTGACAATTTCGAGAGACAAAGCAAGTACAAGTATAAAAAAAGAACAATTGGTGGGTTGTAGCTCACGGGGCTTTTGAGGCTTACATAATGGAAGTAGCAATTTTTTGGGCTTCCAATCATAAACGTTTTCTGATCATGGGCTGAATGAGAGATGAGAGACTAAGTGGAAGAATTCACTGTGTAGCTAATGTCTCTGGGTCTAGTACAATATTACAAGCAATTTCCTAACAGGGGTGAACTTCCTCGTCCACTCTCTCCATTAGTTTCTTATTAACAAACTTCTAAAAAATTTAATAGAGAGAACGAGAGACATCGAAGAAGCCCTAGCCGCAATCTGAAACCCCTTTGCTCAATCGGTTATGAAAGAGTTTATTAGGGTTTTTCCCTTTGCGCAATCTGAAAAACCTATTTCGGGAGAGGGTTTATGAGAGAGATATTTGAGAAACTTACTTGGAAAATGGATGAACTGAACTCGTCGCAGGTTGTTGGTGAAGCTATAAATTTGAAAAAGAGAGAGATTTCAGATTTTCTTCCTCGGTGATTTTCTTGCTCGGTTGAGAAAATACGCCTGAGAATCTCGCCTGGTTTTCGATCGTCGATCGTCGGTCGTAGCCACACTACGAGAAGAATCCACCCTTGAAACTTCATCGATGATGGAGAAGAAACCCAACCCCCGCTCGGGCGTCGACGATGATGAAGAAGAAGAAGAAACTCCGGGCTTGTCTCGACAAGCTATCGGGTTTTTTTCGAGTAATTATTATAACTCGTCCCCTCATTTCAACTCCGAAGTTGAAAAGCATCAAAAATGATGCTCCAAAAAATGACTTTTGGAGACTGTTTGGAGCCGGTTCGGCTATGGATTCTCCAGAAGTCCGAACCGGGTTACCAAACGTGCTTTTACTCCATTTATACTCCAGAAGTCAGAATCCAACTTCTGGAGTGTTACCAAACACCCCCTTAATGGTGATCCAGAAGGAAGTGATGGAAAACTTGGCCAAAAACTTCCCACCAAAATACTTAGAAGTAGTCAAACAATGTAATCTTCCTGCATTGACTTGTGCTCCTTTAGAACTTAGGTGTCCATGGGACCTTCTATTGAAAAACTTAAGGAGAGGTAACATCACAATAGAAGGCGATGCAATGTATCCGATGACACCTGACCTTGGTCAGGGTGGTTGTTTAGCACTGGAAGATGCCGTTGTCCTGAGCTGACATATCGAGAATTCATTCCAACAAAAAGGGGGAATTGTGCCGGGGGAAGTGGCCGGAGCCATAAAGGGATATATTGAGGAGAGAAAATGGTAAGTGGTTGGGTTCATAGGCAAGCCTTGTCTTTCTAGATGGGCTCAGCCAGGAGGGGGCTCAGGATGGTTGATGAAGCTCATTAGGGATATAATCTTCTTTAAACTTCTTTACAAGATAATCTTTGATTCTATATACTACGACTGTGGGAAATTGTCTAAAATTTCCTCCCCGAATGGGTCTAGAAAGCTATGTAAAACCGATTAGATTACAGAAAGAAAGAATGACGCTTCCTTTTTCTCAAAAGCTGCATAAAATCTAAGATCAATGACTCTAAGTGAGTGGTGAGGAAAGACATTCATATGTTAGACCTTATTTCAAATATGAACTCGAACAACTGTGATTGGACGATAAGAATTCATGTAACTGACTCCAACTTGGTTAGGATAAAATTTTGTCATTGTATATCTGCAAGAATACAATAAGTCAATTATGGTTGCCAATTCAATCATATGGCAAATTATAGCGCATCTTTTCTTATAGCATTGCAAGATGTTGGCCAAGATTCATTTGTGGAAAGATTGATGAATGATTTGGTAATTCCAACTATTGGATAGATAAGACACTATTTGGATTTATCACGTCTCGTATTAACTGAGAAGTCAAATAAACACATCCAACTCCCCTTGTATCGACATTTACCCCCTTGTGTATCCCGTGATTTGCTTGTTTCCTCTTCTCTATTGGATGAGCTAAGACTTAGTACATAATACAAAATATCTTCGATATGGGCATTTTAGTTGATGCTCAAATTTTTCTAGACATGTTTTGTATCTTGAAAGGTTTAGACTCAAGTATATGTAGATGAGAAAGGAGAAACGAAGTTGTAGTTTTCTGTTTCACGAATAGAAGAACGTCTCGAAGGAGTAAGGGAGCAAAAAAATGTTCTAATAGTTAGTGGGGATAAATTAGTCCGTTTATTTTACCATTTGGGTTTTTTGGGTGTCAAAACTTAAACCTCTTCTTTGCATTGTCAATTAATAAAAAAATGACTAATCGACCTGGGTTTTGGGCAGACTACAAGGGAGGTATCCGTAATTTTAAATTAAAATGTTAAAGTTAGAATCTTCTTGGTTTTTTTCATCTCATAGTCATAGAAAAGTATGCACATAGATTAAAAATGAATAGCTCAATCCTAGTCACACCAGTGCTTTCAGTCAAGACTTCCCACCAAAATGCTTAGAAGTAGTCAAACATTTTGATCTTCCTACATTGACTTGTGCTCCTTTAGAACTTACCATAGGACCTTCTATTGAAAAACTTACGCAGAGGTAACATTACAATAGCATCCGATACAATGCATCCGATGACACCTGACCTTGGTCAGGGTGACTGTTCGGTACTAGAAGATATCAAGAATTCATTCCTACAAAATGGGGGAATGGTGCCGGAGGAAGTGGCCGGAGCCATTAAGGGATATAGTGAGGAGAGAAAATGGAGAGTGGTTGGGTTAATAGCCAAGTCTTATCTTTCTGGATGGGCTCAGCAAGGAGGGGGCTCAGGATGGTTGAAGCTCATTAGGGATATAATCTTCTTTAAACTTCTTTACAAGATATCTTTGATTCTATATACTACGACTGTGGGAAATTGCTTGAAATTTCCTCACCGAGTGGGTCTAGACAGCTATGTAAAATCGATTAGATTAGTTGGTGATGATGAAACTTAATTACAAAAAGAAAGAATGATGCTTCCTTCTTCTCCAAAACTGCGTAAAATCTAAGATAACTTTTGGTGAAGTGTGTGAGGACAATGGATTTCCTGATCCTCCTCCACGATCAATAAAGGCTCTCGCCTTATAAGTTTATCCATCCACGCCAATGGTCCACGTCAATGGACGGTGAAAATATTGGAGTTGCCACCTAGATGAGGTCTAGGACCTATGAATTGTTTTCCACTTGGAAAGATGCTATGATTCATGCTCGATGGATTGACTTCTAGTCTTACCAAAGAAGGGTAAATGTCAAGTTATGAGTTATGAAGTAGGCACCCAACTCGCCCGGTCTGTAGACCGGTCTCATTCTGTCTTATCATTTCCTATATTCTTAAAACTTATGTATATTCAGGTCGTTTAATCTAGCCTAACTAGGCAAATAGAGAACCTTAGACCAAGTTTCTAAGTTGTGCTAACTTAGGGTGCCGCCACACAGATTTGAAAATAAAATACAAGTCAACAGACAATAAAATGAATCAATGAACAAATGAATGGAAAAATGAATTAAAATAATGAACAACAAAGAAAATAAAATAACAGATGGATGACTGAGCTCGAGATCCAGCTATCTACGTATCCTTGTGCGGTGGAAATCAGGCCAAACGTAGTTCGTGCAAACTTATGGTTATGTGTGAGGTGCTCCATTGACAAAGGAAGCACATGTGACCGTGCGCAAAGTCACTATGTCCTTCCCGCTGCCTACATATCTCCTCAAAAAATCAGGTCAAATGTAGTTCCTACGAAGGGGAAGGCCTCGCAAGGCTAGGATGCGTACTCGCAAGCACAGCTTCGGGATGGCGCCCCGCAAGGCTAAGGTGCATTCTCTCAAGTACGGCTTCGGGATGGAGCCTCACAAGGCTAGGACGAAATAGTCTTGCAAGACTAAGGTGCGTACTCGCAAGCACGACTTTGTGATAGCGCCTCGCAAGGCTAAGGTGTGTACTCTCAAGCACGACTTCAAGGTGGAGCATCGCAAGCAAAGGTGCGTACTCGTTAGCAAGGCTTCAAAATGGGGCCTCACAAAGCTAAGGTGCGTACTAGCAAGCACGACTTCAAGATGGGGCCTCACAAGGCAGGATGAAATAGTCTCTCAAAACCAGAGTGTGGGTCCATATTTGGGATCTCCTCAAATTGCCTACGTATCTCCTCAGAGAATCAGGATCGGCGTAGTTAGAAAGCAGGGGGGATCTCGCAAGGCTAAAGTACGTACTCGCAAGTACAGCTTTGGGATAGAGTCTCGCAAGGCTAGGATGAAACAGTCTCGCAAGACTAGGGTGCGTACTCGCAAGCACGACTTGAAACGGAGCCTCGCAAGGCAAGGGTGGGTACTCACAAGCACGGCTTCAGGATGGAGCCTCGTAAGGCTAAGGTATGGAATAGTTTCGCAAGACTAAGGTGTGGGTTCGTATTTGGGGTCTCCCCAAACTGCCTACGAATCTCCTTAGAGAATCAGGATCAGTGTAGTTCGAAATGGTGGGACTAGTTGACTCAAAAGGTATTTGTACCTCGGCTCTCCACACACGGCAAGGGTTAAAGATTTGAAAATAATCAGTCTGCACATCGATTCTCAAACATGGGAGATGATTGGCCTAAGGCCAAAATTGAGTAATGGCTAGGTTGGAGATCAAACATGATCCCAACCGTCGCTTAAAACAGGCAAACATGAATGCATATTTTTTTGTATTTTTCTTTTCTCTCTTTTTTATATATCTCTTTGGAAAGGAGGAAAACGATTATGTTACCAACCCTAATGGTTGAACGGGCCCACAATCTAGGCGGGGCTACACTAGTCAATTTGGAATTTGGGATCCCAAAGAAAATGGATTCATTGGAGTCACCCTAAAATTTCACAATGAGGGAGGTGATTTCATGCATTCAAATCAGTTTGAGCATTTAAGGCCAGACCAAGCATGCATTAAGCTGATCAAGCATAAGGCATCAATCATGAAAATGCATTAATCCTAGTACGGAATCATCCGAACTAAACATATGTACACAGATCAGCACAAACATAAATTCTATCATAAGAACAGAACATGAGGCCAAGCACAAGGACATGGTTCGATCATTAGTATGTTAGAAAATGAATCAACCAAACATAAGATGGGCTGATTCGAGCATTACAACCATAGGTCACATACCAAACGACAAACCACAACAAGGCCTACCAAGAATGAGGAAATAAGACAGAAAGACAATGATGGGAAAGAACAAAAAAATGAAAAGAAAGAGATGGACAGCAAACAGAAAATCGGTTGAACATGATGAAAATGAACAAACAACAATAAAAAAAAAATGGACAGCAAACAACAACAGGGTTACATATAGATGCTAGGGAAAACTCTCGAGAACTAAAGCAAAATAAACACATGAAAACTAGGAGGGAAGGCCTAAAGAACTGTAATGAACACATAGACATATACCAAGGAAGACCTGTGAACTCAATAAAACACATAGACATATGATGGAGATCTCTCTCTTAACTCAATAAAACTCAAAGCCATGTGGCAGTGAGTTTAGATCTCTCTTAACCTATTTTAAAAGACAAACACAACCCCTGTCGGCTCCGCTTGTCGGCTGGGTGTCGGCTCAGACGTGGGTCTCAGATTCACCCGAGAACCATGTGGCAGTCATCCGAGATAGGTTGCCATGTCCTCCCAAAATCATTGGGAGGAGACGATGTGAATACAAACTCAACACTCTCAACATTCTTTTTTTTTCCTTTTTTTGTAATTTCTTTTTTAATAATTTTCATTCATTTTTTTCCTTTTTCACAATGTCCTAAAATGATAGAGAAATTCTAACATGACCTAGACAAAAATACCCTTAGTAAAAAATGGGCAAAATGGGGGTGTTACAAAGTGGTGAGGAAAGATATCCATATGCTAGGCCCCGTTTTAAATATGAACTCGAACAACTATGATTGGAGGGCAAGAATTCATGTAACTGATCCCAACTTGGTTAAAATAAAATTTTATCATTGTATATTTGCAAGGATACTATAAGTCAAATCTGGTTGCCAATTCAATCGTATGGCAAATTATGGCGCATCTTTTTTTTGTAGCATTGCAAGATGTTGACCAAGATTCATTTGTGGATAGATCGATGAATGATTTGACAATTCCAACCATTGGATGGATAAGACATTATTTGGATTCATCACATCTAGCATTGGGAAGTCAAATAAACGCATCCAACTCCTTTTGTATTGACATTTTTGCCCTTGTGTATCCCTTGACTTGCTTGTTTCCTCTTCTCTATTGGATGAGCTAAGCTTGCTACAAGAAACAAAATATCTTCCATATGAGAATTTTAGTTGGTGCTCAAATTTTGTAGACATGTTACTTGTTTTGTAAGGTTTAGACTCAAATATATGTAGATGAGAAAGGAGAAACGAAGTTGCAGTTCTCTAGTTCATAAACAGAAAAATGTCTGAAAGGAGTGAGGGAGAAAGAGAAAGAAATTCTAATAGTTAGTGGGGGGAAAATTTATCGGTTCACTTTACCGTTTGGATATTTTGGGT
>JAMYWD010002248.1:0-11222 GCA_028583415.1 Protea cynaroides
CAATTATCAAAATGAGGGTAGGGTTGCATGCCTAAACAGGCAGGGTTCACCCCCTGTCCGACCCATGAATTTTTGGTCTGGGGGTCACAGGGGTCTCGAATTGTCCGACCCCCCCATCGACCCCCTACCATCGACCCCCATAAAACAGAAAAAATAGTATGAACCAAAAATTTGGAAACTTTCCTAATTTCAAAGGGAACCTTTCCTAAAGTCAATGGGATGTATTTTGGGAGGTTTAACTCTATAAATAGGACGTCCCTAAGCCTCTTTCACTCATTTTACAACCCTAATTGGATTGGGAGAAAGAGAAGAGAACGAGAATTGAAGAAGAAGACCAAGGAGGAGGAAATTCAGAGGAAACTCGGAATCTCAGCAAACCTAAGGTATGAATACATTCTCCATGATTTATTTAGGAGCATAGAATGGTTCATGAAGAGGGTATGACTTATGAGAAACCCAAATCATTCATCCATGGGAGGATTTCAATGAACTCCATGGAGAAAATCATTGAAGGGAAAGTAAGGAAGAAACCTAGAGTTTTAAGCCATAGAACAAGCATAGAACGGATTTTGGAAGTAAGCCATAGGACCCAAACATGAAAGAATGAACTGTATGATGAAATTCTCGACTCAAACCATGGGGGGTCGCACCTAGGGTCGATGGAATATCCGACCCTAGCATCGACCCCTGCATTCGGGAGGTCCAGGAAAGGGGTGGTCGCACCCAGGGTCGATGGAACATCCAACCCTGGCATCTACCCTACCCCTGGGGGTCGCAGAAAACTGCTACCCATCCTGCTATCCATCCTGCTACCCCACTTAATTGCAAGCCTAAAATTATCGGAATGAATTCTAACTAAAATCTATCGACTTGTTAGGTTTCCTATTGAAATAAAAGTGATTCTTAAAGCTTGAAAGAGGATCTACAATAAGGAAAAGGTGAGGGAACAAGACCTAAACTAATTGATTAATAATAAACTATTTTTATTTTTTGAGTCCAATGCCATGATTGATTCTATGCGTGTATGCTTGTCATGTGTATTTAACATGTCATCCAATATTTCTATTATTACTGCTCATGCATATTTAAATTTATTGTTTATAACATGATAATGATGATGATGATAGAAACATCCATGTGAATGTATGTGTGTGGTTAGTGTGCTCGATGCGAGTGAGTATAAGGGGGGGTGTCATAGGCCGGGCCTCAGCACTCTAGCTCTATCTCTAACTCAAGTCTTATCCACTGACATCGTCATATTACCATTACCTTAGTAGAACTATTACGTCGTAGTGTATGAGGGGAGGTGGTCTCGGACCGTGAAGTCTCTGACTCTGCCGGGGGGGCCTTAGCCCTATCTCTATGGACGTATTAAGGGATGCTGGGGTGACGCCTTGGATACACTGTTTGACATTAAGATTGGTTAGTTGCGAGTCCAGTTTGCAAGTCCTCGCCAACAGGGGCTTACGTGTTGGTATGGGTAGAGTATCAAGGGAAGTGTCATAGGCCGGGCCTCAGCACTTTAGCTCTTTCTCTATTCCATGGTAGGGTGGATAGGGACGATAATAAACATTAACCTTTGGGTGGGCCTTCACACCCTGGGCATAGAGGCGAGGCGGTCACCGAACCTTTCTATAGCGCATTGCAAACATATATACCAGACCAAAGATATGAATGAATGTATGCATATGTTTATTGCATTGTTTTGTTTTCTCACTGAGCTCAAGTTGGAGAGCTGACCCTCGCACGTGCAATTCTTTTTAGTTTCTGATGTTGCAGGTATTACGACTGAAGATTATGTCGACTCGCCAACATATGAACGGGTGGAGGCTATGAATGAGCATGCTGTGGAGAATGAACATGGTTCGTTAAGAGAGCGTTTTAACTGTGGATACGTTTAGTGTTCAGACTTCGTATTTGGATATTGTAATATGTATTAAGTTATGTTTGGGTTACTCGGAAATAAATGGAATATTAATTATTTATCATGACTAGACCTCAGTTCATTATCTGAAAGACTTCCGCTATTTACTTTTTTATCTCTGATTAATGTGGAATGTGTTTTGGTTTATCATATGTGGGATAGCCAATTCGAGATCCTGGTTGAACCGTTGGTTTATTGATGGTTCATCACACCATTCTGAATGGTGTGGAATTGGGGTGTGACAACATGGTATCAGAGCCCTCTCAGGCCTTCCCATGAAACCTGAATACTTCCACTAGAGTCCATGAACTGAGTTAGGATAGATTAAAAGCTTTAATACAAACACACAATAAGCACCTGTGTTGGTTGAGACAGAACTTAAACAAGACAATAATGTACATATAAAAGGTGGAACCATATATATACTGTCACACCCCAATTTTGGTTTAACTAGAATGGTGTAATGAACCGCTAATAAACCAACGGTTCAACCAGGATCTCAAATAGGCTATCCCCGCGTTATCTAAACTTACACATATCCATAATCATAATCAGAGTAAATACACAATAGCGGAAGTCTTATAATAACATGAACTGAAAACTAAAATGATATCATTAATTTAATAGCAAATTATTCTGTTTTCAACTGAGACATAAATATTTAAATACCAAATACATGTCTTAATAAATCCAACAAAAAAACCTATAAAATATCTAATCAAATACACACGAGTTGCACTCGCAAGAGGAGTCGTGTGTATCCGCTTTAGCTTCAACCTCCATGGCTGCCACGTCCCGTACGCAGACGCATTCATATAGTCTTCAACGGTATAACCTGCATCATCAACTAAAAATATTCGACGTCGAGGGGTGAGCACACATCACGGCTCAGTGAGTAGCCAAAACAATGCAACAATACATATGCATGCACATCAATTTATATCTTTGGTCTGGTTTAAAGTTTACAGTATGCTATAGAAAGGTTGAGGTAGCCAAAGGTCGCGTTTATTGACTCCGCCTCTATACACGAGTGTGTGACGTTACCCGAAGATCACGTTTATCGTCAACTCACATGCACCCAATCATGAAGATTATATAACAAAGTTACGTTTATTGCTATATAGTGCCATACCAACACGTAAGCCCCTGTTAGCGAGGGCTGCAAACTGGGCTCACAACTAACCAATCCTAATGCCAAACAGTGTATCCATGGCCTCACCCTAGCATACCTCAGAATGTCCATAGAGATAGAGCTAAGGCCCCCCGGTAGAGTCAGAGACTACAAGGACCGAGACCACCTCCCCTGATACTCTACGACATAATAGTTCTGCTAAAGTAATGGCGATACGACGATGCTAATGCACAAGACTTGAGTTAGAGATAGAGCTAAAGTGCTGAGACCTGCCAAAGGTTAACGTTTATTGACGTTCTCATCACACCTCCCCTGATACTCGCTCGCATCAAGCACATCAATCACACACATACAAGCACATGCCTATTCCTATCATCATCATCATCATCATGTTATAAACGATAAAGTAAATATGCATGAACAAGTAATTGAAATATTAGATGGCATGCTGTATGCACATTACAAACATATTCGCATAGAATCAAGCATGGCATTGGACTCAAGAAATAGAAAATAGTTTATTATTAACCAATTTAGTTTGGAGTTAAGGTTCCTCACCTTAGTTTGCTAATAGATACTCTTCCAAGCTTTAGAATCACCTTTATAATGTTATTATATTGCTAGAAGACCTAACAAAGTCGATAAAATTTAATTAGAATTAATTCCAGATTTAAAAACCATTCTGTTAACTGAGGGTCGATGCTAGGGTCGATGGGTCTATCGTCCCACCCTTCTTTCTGGACTTCCTGAATGCTGAGGGTCGATGGTCAGAAACACCTAGGGTCAGATGGCCTATCGACCCTGGGTGCGACCCTCGATGCACTTTGGTCCATTTTCCACTTTTAATCCATCCTTCGTGTTTGGGGTCCTATGTCTTGCTTCTATATTCCATTCAACACTCATTCCATGGTCTCAAACCATGAATCATCCTCTTAGATGGCTTTCATGCATTCTCCTAGGGTTTTCCATGAAAACCTAACCATGGATGGATGGTTTGGGTTTCTCCGAGATCACTCTCTCTCCAATAACTATCCTAAGGCCTATAGAAACTCATGGAATTAGTATCCATACCTGAGAAGATTAATCTTTCTCTACAACTCTTCTCCTTTTTGCTAGGTTCTCTTCCTTGCCTCTCTTCTTCCTCTTTTCCTTCTTCTCTCTTTCTCTCAATTCAATTAGGGTTGTGAAAGGAGTGAAAGTGGCTTAGGGACATCCTTTAAATAGGCTATAACATCCTAAATAAGTACCATTGGGATTTGGAAAGAATCCCAATCGAAAATCTCAAAGTTTCCTAGTTTCTATTTTCGGCAGGATCCGAGGGTCGATGGGAGGGTCGATGATCCCGTCGACCCTAGGGTCTTAAGCTATCCGACCCTCCCTTCAAAACTGAGGGTCTGACTCTTTGTTTTGGGAGGTTCGACCCTGCTTAGCTGGGTATGCGACCCTTTCGCCTAATTTAAGTGTTTTTGGGTCGATTTGATACCTGGGATCTCGATCTCCTTCACGCCCTTGGTCCATTTGACTCGACCATGATGGGTGAACCTGGTTCAAGGTGGTAAGACCGGGTTAGATTGACACGGGTCTTACAACTCCCCCCAACTTATAAAAATTTCGTCCTCGAAACTGTACATACCTTCTGAATCAAATAAGTAAGGGTATTGCTTTCTCATAGCATTTTCTTCTTCCCATGTAATTTCTTCCATTTCTCTACTTTTCCAAGTGACCTTAACATAATAGATATCTCGGTTGCATAGACGTTGAACCTTTCGACTGGTGATTTCTATTGGTGTTACTTCAAACGTCAAATCATCAGTCAATTCTGGCAAATCCACTATCAAGACATGCGTTGGGTCTTTGACATACTTCTTCAATAGGGAAATGTGAAATACGTCATGCACACTTGACATAGATGGTGGTAGTGCTAACTGATAAGCAACTTTTCCACGCTTAGCTAGAATTTCATATTGCCCGACATATCTTGGACTTATTTTTCCTTTCTGTCCGAACCTCTTCAATCCTCGCATAGGCGATACCTTCAGAAATACTTTATCACCTACGGCGAACTCTAGATCTCTTCGTCGAGTGTCAGCATATTGCTTCTGACGGTTCTGAGCTGTTCTCACCCTTTCCTTGATAATGTCGACCACTCGACAAGTCTCTTCAACAAATTCTGGTCCAACAATGCTACGTTCTCCTACTTCATTCCAAAACAAGGGAGTTCGGCACTTCCCGCCATACAGTGCTTCATAAGGTGACATCTGTATGGTAGTCTGATAGTTGTTATTGTAAGCGAACTCGATCAATGGTAACTTTTCATCCCATGATCCATTGAAATCAATTACACATGCTCGTAGCATATCTTCTGGAATCTAAATTGTACGCTCTGACTGTCCATCTGTCTGTGGGTGGAATGCAGTACTGAACTTCAATGTTGTACCCATAGCCTTTTGCAGTCCTTCCCAAAATTTGGAAGTAAATCGTGGATCTCTATCGGACATAATACTTTCTGGTACACCATGTAACTGAACATTATTTTCCACATACAGCTTCGCTAACCTTTCCAGTGTATACTGAGGTCGTATAGGTATGAAGCGAGCTGTTTTAGTCAAACGATCTACAATCACCCAAACTGCGTCAACTACTCGAGGAGTCAATGGTAGTCCCGTGACGAAGTCCATAGTGATGCAGTCCCACTTCCATGCTGGTTCCGGTAATGGCTGCAACAGTCCTGCGGGTCTTTGTCGTTCAGCCTTTATTTGCTGACAATTTAGGCATTGAGACACGAACTTAGCTACATCTGCTTTCATTCCCCTCCTCCAATATAATTTCTTCAGATCGTGATACATTTTTGTACTTCCAGGATGTATCGAATAGATGGTGGTATGGGCTTCTTTCATCAGTCGGTGTCTAATGTCCATACTTTATGTTTCAGTTACACATATTCTTCCTTTGTATTTCAATACTTTCTCGTCGTCCAAGGTGAACTCAGGGTTGGTCCTACCTTTCTCAATATCTTCTTGTACTGTCCTCAGATAAGGATCTAATTTGATAGCTGTCTTCACTTCGTCCACTATATCCGGTATAATCTTCAATGCCGGGAACATATTCAAAAACCGGTGAATAAACCCTTGGTTGGCTGACTCATCCATCGTATCTATCACATACTGCTCGTTGCCGTGACTGAATACTATTCTGTTGGTACACATTGCTGCGTCGTGCTAACTTCTCCTTGAGATTTAATCATGCGCTTTTCCGCTTAATGCATCCGCTACTACGTTCACTTTTCCCGGATGATACTGGATATCACAATCATAGTCTTTCAATAGTTCCAGCCATCTTCTTTGTCTCATATTCAACTCCTTCTGATTAAATAAATAAGTAAGACTTTTATGGTCCGACTAAATCTGGAATTTCTCTTCGTATAAGTAATGTCTCCATATCTTGACCAAAAACACAACACAAAGAAAGACAAAGATGTACTCCCGCCGTTAACCCCAAACCGGGGGCTTATGTCGCCACCAAAATTTGCCTCTTTTTTTTTTTTTTAATGAGGGGAAAAAAAAAAAAACAAAGCGGGGCGGGGAACAACGAAAAGAAGAGGATGGGTTGTCCCAAAAACCACCGAGGAAAGGGAAAAAATAAAGGAGGAGGGGAGGAAAAAAAGAAAAAAAAAAAAAGAGGGAGGGGGAAAAAAGCAAAAAGGAAGGGGACCGGCCCAACAAGGGAAGGGACCGCAACGAGCAAGATGTGATAGATACAACGGATGAATCAGCCAACCAAGGGTTTATTCATCGGTTTTCAAAAATATGTTCGTGGCATTGAAGATTATACCGGATATAGTGGATGAAGTGAAGACAATTTATCAAAGCAGATCCTTATCCGAGAACAGATACAAGAAGATATTGAGAAAAGGTAGGACTAACCCCGAGTTCACCTTGGATGACGAAAGTACTGAAATACAAAGGAAGAATATGTATACTTGAAACGGAAAGTATGGACATTAGACACCGACCGATGAAAGAAGCCCATACCACCATCTATTCGATACATCCCGGAAGTACAAAAATGTATCATGATCCAAGAAACTATATTGGTGGAGGGGAATGAAGGCGGATGTAGCCAAGTTCGTGTCTCAATGCCTAAATTGTCGAAAAGTAAAGGTCGAATGACAAAGACCCGCAGGATCCGTTACAGCCATTACCGGAACCAGCATGGAAATGGGATCAGATCACTATGGACTTCGTCACGGGACTACCATTGACTCCTCGAGTAGTTGACGCAGCTTTGGGTGATTGTGGACCGTCCGACTAAAAATAGCTCGCTTCATACCTATACGACCTTAGATATCAATCGGAAAGGTTAGTGAAGCCGTATGTGGATAACATTGTTCGATTACATGGTGTTCCAAAAAGTATTGTGTCTGATAGAGATCCACGATTTACTTCGGAGCGTACAATCCAGATTCTAGAAGATATGCTACGAGCATGTGTGATTGATTTCAAAGGATCATGGGATGAAAGGTTACCACTGATCGAGTTCGCTTATAACAACAGCTATCAGGCTACCATACAGATGTCACCTTATGAAGCACTGTATGGCAGGAAGTGTCGAACTCCCTTGTTTTGGAATGAAGTTGGAGAACGTAGTATTGTTGGACCAGAATTTGTTGAAGAGACTTGTCGAGTGGTCGATATTATCAAGGAAAGAGTGAGAACAGCTCAGAACCGTCAGAAGCAATATGCCGATACTCGACGAAGAGATCTAGAGTTCGCCGTAGGTGATAAAGTATTTTTGAAGGTATCGCCTATGCGAGGATTGAAGAGGTTCGGACAGAAAGGGAAACTAAGTCCAAGATATGTTGGAGCCGTATGAAATTCTAGCTAAGCGTGGAAAGGTAGCTTATCAGTTAGCACTACCACCATCTATGTCAAGTGTGCATGACGTATTTCACATTTCCCTATTGAAGAAGTATGTCAAAGACCCAACGCATGTTTTGACAGTGGATTTGCCAAAATTGACTGATGATTTGACATTTGAAGTAACACCAACAGAAATCACTAGTCGAAAAGTTCAACGTCTATGCAACAGAGATATCTACTATGTTAAGGTCACATGGAAAAGTAGAGACATGGAAGAAGTTACATGGGAAGAAGAGAATGCTATGCGAAAGCAATACCCTTACTTATTTGATTCAGAAGGTACGTACAATTTCGAGGACAAAATTTTTATAAGTTGGGGGGAGTTGTAAGACCCGTGTCAATCTAACCCGGTCTTACCACCTTGAACCAGGTTTACCCATCATGGTCGAGTCAAATGGACCAAGGGCGTGAAGGAGATCGAGATCCCAGGTATCAAATCGACCCAAAAACACTTAAAACAGGGGAAGGGTCGCATACCCAGCTAAGCAGGTCGGACCTCCCAAAATAGAAAGTCAGACCCTCAGTTTTGAAGGGAGGGTCGGACAGCTTAAGACCCTAGGGTCGACGGGATCATCGACCCTCCCATCGACCCTCGGATTCTGTCGAATATAGAAATTAGGAAATTTCTATATTTTTCGATTGGGATTCTTTCCTAATCTCAGAGGGACTTATTTAGGATGTTCCTACTCTATTTAAAGGACGTCCCTAAGCCACTTTCACTCCTTTCACAACCCTAATCGAATTGAGAGAAAGAGAGGAGAAGGAAAAGAGGAAGAAGAAAGGGAAGGAAGAGAACTTAAAAAAAAGGAGAAGAATTTCAGAGAAAAAGTTATCTTCTCAGGTATGGATACTAATTCCATGAGTTTCTACAGACCTTAGGTTAGTTATTGTTGAGAGTGTGATCTCGGAGAAACCCAAACCATCAATCTATGGTTAGGTTTTCATTGGAAAACCATAGAAGAATGCATGAAAGCTATCTAGGTGGGTTATACGTGGTTTCAGACCATGGAATGCATGTAGAATGGAATGTAGGAGCAAGCCATAGGATTCCAAACACGAAGAATGGATTAAAAGAGGGAATTGGACCAAAGTGCACAAAGGGTCGCACCAAGGGTCGATGACCATCCGACCCTAGGTGTTCCTGACCATCGACCCTCAGTGTTCGGGAAGTTCAGAGTTAAGGGAGGGTCGCACCCAGGGTCGATCCTGACTCCGACCCTACCTCCGACCCTCAGTTAACAGCATGGTTTTTAAATTCTGAATAAATTCTAATTAAATTTTATTGACTTTGTTAGGGCTTCTAGCAATACAATAACACTGTAAAGGTGATTCTAAAGCTTGGAAAAGTATCTATTAGCAAGCTAAGGTGAGGAACCAGAACCCCAAACTAAATTGGTTAATAACAAACTGTTTTTCTATTTTCTTGAGTCCTATGCCATGTTTGATTTCTATGCGAATATGTTTGTAATGTGCATACAGCATGCCATCCAATATTTCTATTACTTGTTCATGCATATTTACTTTATTGTTTATCACATGATGATGATGATGATGATGATAGGAATAGGCATGTGCTTGTATGTGTGTGGTTGATGTATTTGATGCGAGCGGGTATCAGGGGAGGTGTGATGAGAACGTCAATAAACGTTAACCTTTGGCGGGTCTCAGCACTTTAGCTCTATCTCTAACTCAAGTCTTATGCATTAGCATCGTCGTATCGCCATTAGTTTAGCAGAACTATTATGTCGTAGAGTATCAGGGGAGGTGGTCTCGGTCCTTGTAGTCTCTGACTCTATCGGGGGGCCTTAGCTTTATCTCTATGGACATTCTGAGGGATGCTGGGGTGAGGCCTTGGATATACTTTTTGCCATTTGGATTGGTTAGTTGCGAGCCCAGTTTGTAGCCCTCGCTAACAGGGGCTTACGTGTTGGTATGGCACTAAATAACAATAAACGCAATCTTTGTTATATATTATTCATGATTGGGTGCATGTTAGTTGACGATAAACATGATCTTCGGGTAACGTCACACACTCGTGTATAGAGGCGGGGTCAATAAACGCGACGTTTGGCTACCTAAACCTTTCTATTGCATACTGCAAACTTATATACCAGACCAATGATATAAATTGACTTTTTTGCATGCATATGTATTGTTGCATTGTTTTGGCTACTCATTGAGCCGTAATGTGTGCTCACCCCTCGACGTCGAATATTTTTTGTTGATGATGCAGGTTATACCATTGAAGATTATATGTGTAAGATCCGTGTCAATCTAACCCGGTCTTACCACCTTGAACCAGGTTTACCCATCATGGTCGAGTCAAATGGACCAAGGGCGTGAAGGAGATCGAGATCCCAGGTACCAAATCGACCCAAAAACACTTAAAATAGGGGAAGGGTTGCATACCCAGTTAAGCAGGGTCGGACCTCCCAAAACAGAAAAGTCAGACCCTCGGTTTTGGAGGGAGGGTCGGACAGCTTAAGACCCTAGGGTCGACGGGATCATCGACCCTCCCATTGACCCTCGGATTCTGCCGAATATAGAAATTCGGAAATTTCTATATTTTTCGATTGGGACTCTTTCCAAATCTTAATGGGACTTATTTAGGATGTTCCTAGTCTATTTAAAGGACGTCCCTAAGCCACTTTCACTACTTTCAAAACCCTAATTGAATTGAGAGAAAGAGAGGAGAAGGAAAAGAGGAAGAAGAGAGGCAAGGAAGAGAACCTAGCAAAAAGGAGGAGAGTTACAGAGAAAGATTAATCTTCTCAGGTATGGATACTAATTCCATGAGTTTCTACAGACCTTAGGATAGTTATTGGAGAGAGAGCGATCCCGGAGAAACCCAAACCATCCATCTGTGGTTAGGTTTTCATGGAAAACCCTAGGAGAATGCATGAAAGCCATCTAGGAGGATGATTCATGGTTTCAGACCATGGAATGAACGTTTAATGGAATGTGAGAACAAACCATAGGACCCCAAACTCGAAGAATGGATTAAAAAGTGGAAATTAGACCAGAGTGCACCGAGGGTCGCACCTAGGGTCGATGACCATCCGACCTTAGGTGTTTCTGACCATCGACCCTCAGCATTCGGGATGTCCAGAAAGATGGGAGGGTCGATAGACCCATCTGTAAGCACCCCATTTTTGCCACCCTCGGCATAAGTGAACCAATATGGCAGGTTTCTGACCTTTAACCCAAAGATTTGTAATTCTCCACTGATCCCCACAGTAGGGTCATG
>JAMYWD010002249.1:0-11210 GCA_028583415.1 Protea cynaroides
TTTGGGCTTATGGAACTAATGGATCGGGAGAGTGGACTTATACCAAATCAAAGGAATCAAAAGGGAGGTGAAGTATAGAAATGGATTTTGAATTTTGTTAAAGGTAAAGAAAAAAAAGGATATAATTGATGGAAGTGAAGGTGGGGTGACTTACTTCTCTTCTAGGATGTAAATCAACTCCAAAGGTGGCCTACAACTCTTCAAGGATGTAGGTGAAGAATAAAATTCCAACTCTTCTAGGATGGAATGAAATTTCTTCAAGGTTTCAAGGGAGAACTCTTCTAGGTTCAAGAATTGCACTTAGGCAAATTTCATTCATAAGAATCACTTCCAATTGTCTCCACAATACAAACTACTTTGGTGGCCTTTTATAGGCATAATAGAGAAAATAAAAAGACAATCATATCTTTAAATCCACAATAGAAAAATAAATTCTTCCAATGCAAGGGGTTACTCCAATGAGCATTGATGCAAGTTCCAAAGTCTTGATTCAAGGTCCAAGGTATTGATGTTAGGTTCAATGTCTTGATGCAAGCTCCAATGTCTTGAGTAAAGGTCCAAGGTATTGATGTTAGGTTCAATGTCTTGATGCAAGCTCCAATGTAGAGAAGACTCTAGAAATATTGAATAGAAAAGGCCACCTCATTATCCACTAAAGACTTGAAAGGTCACCAAAAAGGGGCTGGTTTTAAGGAGCAAGGGCCAGGTTCATTGGTTCTTTTGTAGCTTGGTTCATACCTTGGTCTTGGGCCAAATGGGCTTTGTAAGCTTGGGCTTTGATGCGGGCCGATCTTCGTAGTTGGACTGCATCATTCCCCCTTGTGAGAAAGAATTGTCTCGGAATTCAAGTCTTCTTCATTGGTAGAATCACCCATAAATGGTGTTAAATGACGCACATTGAAAACATCATGAATCTTCATATGGGGTGGAAGCTTGAGCTGATATGCATTGGGATTGATGCGAGCAAGAACTTCAAGAGGTCCAATCTTTCGGGCACTAAGTTTGTTATAGCTTCCAACCGGATGTCGTTCCGTGGAGGTAAGCCCAAACATAATCACCGGGTTCATAGATTACCTCACGGCGCCGCTTATCAAAGGCCTTCTTGTAGAGCTTTGTCTTGTCTTGAAGCTTTTGATACACACTTTCATGGATTTGTCTCATTTCAGAAACAATATCATCAACTTTGCCAATTGATTTTTCCCGAAATGGAATGGGTAAGAGGTCAAGTGCCGACTTGGGTTGTCTCCCATAAACAATGACAAATGGACTATAACTCGTAGTTCGATTCACCGAACAATTAAAGGCAAACTCACCAAGTGATAACCGATTTTCCCAAGAGCGGGGGTTGTCATCGATCAAGGTCCGCAACAAGTTTCCCAAAGATCGATTGACTACTTCGTTTGGCCATCGGTTTGAGGGTGGAACACCGTACTAAATCGCAGTTTGGTGCCAATATTTTTCCAAAGTTGTCGCCAAAAATGACTAAGGAATTTCGTATCTCGATCGAAAGTGATAGTCTTAGGGGAGACCATGCAATTTGTAAACTTCTTTAAAGAAAAGATCGGCGATACGGGATGCATCCATTGTTTTGCGACAAGGAATGAAGTGGGCCATCTTTGAGAATCTATCAACCACCACAAAAATTGAATCCATACCTCGAAGTGTACGTGGAAATCCAAGGATAAAATCCATAGATATGTCTTCCCAAGGAGCTTGTGGTATGGATAAGAGAAGTAGAAAGGACTGCATTGGTGTTTTGTCCCTTTCCCACTTGGCATTTTCGACATTTCATCACATGACGGTGCACATCTTTCTTGAGGTGGGGCCAAAAGTACTTAGTCGCAACTAAGTGTAGTGTCCTGTCTCTCCCAAAGTGTCCTCCGTTATGTATCTCTTCAATCACCTTTTGCCGTAAGGAACAATTTGGAATGCATAAGCGATTTCCTTTGAAAAGGAAACCATCACAAAAAGTAAAATCGACAAGGACCTTGTCTTTTGCATTTGAGAGGAGTTTGGAGAAGTATTCATCCTCTTCATAAAGTTCTTGAAAAGATTCAAAGCCAAGTACAGTACTACGCATCATAGAGAGCAAACCCTTCTTGCGACTAAGAGCATCGGCAACTCGATTTTGAACACCGGCCTTGTGCTTGATATGGAAGTTGAATTCTTGAAGATACTCCGCCCATTTTGCTCTTCGAGAATTGAGCTTTTGTTGACCTGAAATGTACTTTAGAGCTTCATGATCAGTGTACAAAATAAACTCCCTATGAATCAAATATGGCCTCCAATACTCAAGGGTACGAAAGAGAGCATAAAACTCTAAATCGTAAGTACTATAACGGAGCTTAGCACCATTCAATTTTTTCGCTAAAGAAAGCGACGGGACGTCCTCCTTGACTCAAGACTCCTCCAATGCCGGTTCGGAAGCATCACAATGCACTTCAAAAATAAGATCAAAATTTGGAAGAGCTAAAACCGGGCAGTGCTTAACTTTTCTTTGAGTTGCTCAAAACTTCGTTGGGCTTCATTGGTCCATTCGAAGACTCCTTTTTTATGCAAGAAGTGAGTGGGGCTGCTAAAGAACTAAAATGGGCAATGAATCGCGGATAAAATTATGCCAATCCATGGAAGCTTGAACATCATGAACATTGGTTGGAGTTGGCCATTCTTGAATTACTTTAATCTTTGCATTATCAACGGAGATGCCATCCTGGGAGATGTTGAAACCTAAGAAGAGAATTTCCTCCACCATGAAGTAGCACTTGTCAAGGGCTGCATAGAGACTCTCCTTCCTTAGGGTAAGTAGCACTTCTTGGAGGTGCTGCAAATGCTCATTAGTAGTCTTACTATAAATAAGAATATCATCAAAGTAAACCACAACAAATCTTCCAAGGTAAGGCTTCAAGATTTGGTTCATAAACCTCATGAAAGTGGATGGGGCATTTGACAATCCAAATGGCATGACTAGCCATTCAAATAGTCCATCTTTGGTCTTGAAAGCCGTCTTCCATTCATCTCCCGGTCTGATTCGGATTTGATGATAACCACTTTTCAAATCAAGCTTTGAGAAAATGGTAGAGCCAGATAGATTGTCCAAGAGATCATCAAGGCGGGGAATGGGAAAACGGTACTTGACCGTGATCTTGTTGATGGCTCGGCTATCAACACACATCCTCCATGTTCCATTCTTCTTTGGCACTAAGAGTGCAGGCACAGACAAGGACTAAGGCTTTCTCGAATGAACCCTTTAGATAAGAGTTACGTAACTTGCCGTTGCAACTTCGGCATGTTCGGTTGGACTCATCCGGTAATGAGGTAGATGGGGAACAGGTGCACGGGTATCAAATCAAGTTGATGCTGAATTTCTCTCATCGGAGGGAGACTTGAGGGTAGGTCGAATGGAAATACATCTTGAAACTCACTTAATAGTGGTTTCACTTGGTCTGGGATGATTGACATTTGTACATCATACTCCGATTTGTTTAGCATTATATACACAACATCTCGCCTTCCATAGCACTCTTTACATCCTTTATTGTGAGCAAATTTGGGGTTGGAGAATTTTCCATCATTGGAGATTTGAAAGGCTCCTTGCTAGGTGCCAAAATAATTCTTTTTTATCAAATTCAAAAGAATAAGTGTTATTCCTCCCATCATGAGTAGTTCTCCGATCAAATTGCCAAGGACCGACCAAGAATGATG
The DNA here is from genome assembly GCA_028583415.1 of Protea cynaroides. Classification (NCBI taxonomy): domain Eukaryota; kingdom Viridiplantae; phylum Streptophyta; class Magnoliopsida; order Proteales; family Proteaceae; genus Protea; species Protea cynaroides. The sequence goes on from JAMYWD010002249.1 coordinate 3,703, forward strand.
TGACTAGCATCCATGGGTAATACATCACACCATATTTTATCATAATATGTAGATGCAATGGAAAGATGAACAAGACATCGTTTGGAAATGGTTACCTCACTACCGCGCTTTAGCCAAGACATTTTGTATGGTGTAGGATGTTCTTTCAAGTCCAATTTCAACTTTCGAGTCGCCTCTTCGAAATTACATTCTCACAACATCCAGAATCAATGATGAGTTGGCATACCTTACCGAAAATTGTACATGCTGTGTGGAAGATATTGTTGCGTAACCATCGGTCTCCATTTTCTTGCTTTGGGGTGAGAAATATCTTTCTCATCATGAGGAGTTCTCCGGTATCGGCATGGAGCACTTCTCCATCTTCTTTATGATCTTCTAAAAGATCATCATTATCGACATCCTCAGCATCGAATTCATTTTCTTGGTCCTCAAAACCCAACAAGACACCTTTACCCTTATGAGAGTTTTTAAAATTTTGACAATTACTTGCTCGGTGGCCAATTTCTCCACAAGAATAACATTTTATACCGACAGAGGAACTTGAACCGGTTTGGGTGGTAGGATTAGTAACCTTTGGTTGAGTAGACAACTTTTCCATGTTAGAGGAATGGTCTAAAGAATTACTTGGTTTAGTAGTACTCACCGGATTCGATTTGATCGATTGGAGGTGAAAGTAGATTGTTGTTTCCGACCTCGAGAACGTTCCACCTTAATGGCTCTTTGATGTGCATCTCCCACATCCCAAATGTCAAGGACTTCAAGGGCCTCTTGAATGTAAGATTGGAGTCCATTCAAGTATTTGTTCACAAGTACATCTTCTGGATCTATGATATTGTTACGAATCACCAACTCATTGAACTCATTGGTGTATTGGTCTACCGTGCGTGTACCTTGCCTCAAATTTTGGTACCGTTGATAGAGCTCTCTCTTATATCCCTTGGGAAGGAAGTATTTTTTCATCTTATCTTCCATCTTTCTCCATGAAGTGATGGGAGCTTTGCCAATGGATTGACGTGTTTGCTTCTCACGTCGCCACCAAGCGATGGCCTTGCCTCGAAGGCGCATGGAGATGATGCCAACCCGACGATTGTCCGGGACATTTCTATGCTCAAAAACTTCATTTACAAGAGTTAGCCAATCAAGAATTTCATCGGGAGGATCGGTACACGAAAACTCCGGAATATCCCTATGGACTTCTTTTTCCCAGTCCCGTTCTCGACCTCCTTGAGGGTAGTGTGGACGAAACCCTCTTGTTATGGGTTCGGATCCTTCTGATAAGGAATCATCCGATCTATCTTCTCTTGAATTTGATGGATTGTTACCATCTCGTAGTCGCTGAACCTCAAGAGTAAGGTTTTGAATTTGTTCTTGCATTTGTTGTTGTATTTGTAAAGCTTGTGCTAATGCATCATCATTGATGGTGGTAGTGCGACTACCTCGGCCACTTAGACTACCTCGACCACCTCGAAATTTTGGACCCATAATATCTCTCCTCCTTTGCTCTGATACCAAATGATGTAAGCCAATTTTGGGCTTATGGAACTAATGGATCGGGAGAGTGGACTTATACCAAATCAAAGGAATCAAAAGGGAGGTGAAGTATAGAAATGGATTTTGAATTTTGTTAAAGGTAAAGAAAGAAAAGGATATAATTGATGGAAGTGAAGGTGGGGTGACTTACTTCTCTTCTAGGATGTAAATCAACTCCAAAGGTGGCCTACAACTCTTCAAGGATGTAGGTGAAGAATAAAATTCCAACTCTTCTAGGATGGAATGAAATTTCTTCAAGGTTTCAAGGGAGAACTCTTCTAGGTTCAAGAATTGCACTTAGGCAAATTTCATTCATAAGAATCACTTCCAATTGTCTCCACAATACAAACTACTTTGGTGGCCTTTTATAGGCATAATAGAGAAAATAAAAAGACACTCATATCTTTAAATCCACAATAGAAAAATAAATTCTTCCAATGCAAGGGGTTACTCCAATGAGCATTGATGCAAGTTCCAAAGTCTTGATTCAAGGTCCAAGGTATTGATGTTAGGTTCAATGTCTTGATGCAAGCTCCAATGTCTTGAGTAAAGGTCCAAGGTATTGATGTTAGGTTCAATGTCTTGATGCAAGCTCCAATGTAGAGAAGACTCTAGAAATATTGAATAGAAAAGGCCACCTCATTATCCACTAAAGACTTGAAAGGTCACCAAAAAGGGGCTGGTTTTAAGGAGCAAGGGCCAGGTTCATTGGTTCTTTTGTAGCTTGGTTCATACCTTGGTCTTGGGCCAAATGGGCTTTGTAAGCTTGGGCTTTGATGCGGGCCGATCTTCGTAGTTGGACTGCATCACTATTCCATACTGCTTGTTTCACCAAACTGACTTAGGCATCGGAGTGGTTTTGGGGCATCTAGGCCCTGTCATTCATGGTGTCTTTTTCTTTCTCTTTGTGCAGGCACTCCGAGGAGCTCAAGACCCATCTTGTTCGGTGCAACAACAGTTTTCATTCCAACTATTAGAACTTTTGGGATGAAACTGATCATTTTTTGATGGCTTAGAGCTGGGTTTTGTAATGAAGAGGATACCCATTCAATTTGTAACAAACATCGCAAGTATGGCCAAGAATGTTACAAGAAAAGGATGAGTAGTATCATTAATGGCAGAATGTTGAGGTAAGGTTTAACTCCAGAACTAGGTAGAGTGATGGAAGAAATGAAAGCAGTCCCTTCCAGAACAGGTAATTGTGTGAACCGGTTGTTGAGATTCATTTTAAAGAATTAAGGAATAATCTCTTACAAGAGTGGGAAGATGGTTCTTGAGAAAGTTTTAGAGCAAACTTGAATGTATGTGATATTAAAGCTGATCATAAAAAACTGCATCAGTTATTTTCTCTACAAAGATTGAATAGAAAGTTGAAAGTTGTAGAGGTGCACCGCAAGAGAAATAATGCAATGAATCATAAGTAGCCAATTCAAAATAAAGAAATATTTGACAACAAAATCATTGTTCTATTGAAGTGTGGCAGTGGAATGCTTAAGATGGAAAATGGGAAGACCATTGGTCCCCAAAAAACCTATCATGAAGGTTCTTCTGAACAACAATGTCAGATTCTACACAGAGAATGTGTAACTTGCCTAATGGGGCATCGTCTAGTGTATGAGTGTTAAATTGGACCAACCTAGTATGGAATAAATTAAATGACCTGATTTAACGCATTCCATCAGCTCTGGAGCTTTAGGCATATAGGTCAAGTGCGCCTTTCATTTTTGTTACTTCTCTTTTTCTTTCTTTTTTTCCTATTCTCCTTTTTGACACTAGGGGTGTCATCCAACTATGGGACTTTTAATGGAGACAAGTGAATTGGCTAGACAAAAAGTGAATGATCATACTGGAGTTCATGTGTATAGAGGTAGTGATTATCCTAATGCAGGAGCAAACTCTTTAGATCAATGTGTCACTGCTAAAAGGTGTAAAAGGAGCAAGGATAGTGTTCACGAAGCAAATGAAGAAAGGCTTAATGGTGATGGTCCACATTTAGGTGCTGACAGTCCTAATCGATGAATAACTGCGAAGAGGTGCAAGACAAGCAAGAATGATGTTAAAGAAGCACAAATGCAAATCAGTCCCACCATGTTAGTTTGATTGATGAAGCCAAAGATGACAATGTTTATAGTATTGCCCCAAAAGCATTAAGCAGCATTGATAGACATCCTGATTCAAGAGATAAGTTAACTGTTGTTACAAAAGTGCATTGTTTCTTGAACTCTCAAAACACGGTAGGTGGCCAGAATTCTATTGATTTGGAAGATTGTGTAGGGGAAGAACTTTGTATAAAGTGTGATGGAAGTGGTTAGTTGTTGATGCAATGGTAATAACTGCCCATTAGTTGTCCATCAGAGTTGTTTGGGTTGTGAAGCTAGCTTTGACAAGATAGGAAATTTGTATGCCCATTTTGCTAATATAGATATGCAGTTGCTAAATTTCGGGGAACAAAGAAAGAGTTATATTCTGCAAAAAAAAATGCTCTATCTATATTTTTGGCTATGAATATGGCAGAAAGAGTGCTTAGTCTCAAAGGCAAGCAGACTCATCTATTTCTTGTAAAGAAAAAGAGGTGATTAAAGAAGAAACAAACTTAGGTGGTCTTACGTTCAATAATTCCCTAACCAAAGGAAAAGATGTCCTAGAAAAGATATTTGACAAGAACCAAAGAAAAAGTCGGGAAGAAGAGATGCAAGCACAATTCAGAGTTGCACATGAAAGCAATATTACCCCAACCATTGGAGAACTTACACACCAAGTCAGCCATTAAGAAAGTATGGAAGGTCAGCTGCAAAAAGAGGCTTCTATTGTTTGTGGGGGTGATGATTTACCTGGTGGAGAGAATTTTATTGTATTTCGTAAAATAACTAATGTTTCTGTATCCAAAAGGCAAAGGTGCAACAAAAATGTGTTTGAAGAGCAGCCGTCAATAAGTGAGATTGAAATTATTTACCTGATTGATAAATCAAAAGCTTCATAGCTGATGGAACGCGTTAAATCAGGTCATTTAACTTGTCTCATAGTAGGTTAATCCAATCTAGCACTCATACACTAGACAAGGCCCCATTAGGCACATAACATACTACCACACTTCGCCCACCAACGTCCTCAGTGGCTCTCACTTTAGGCAACTCTTACTCTGATGGTAGGTAACTCTTTCCAAGCGATTGCACTCTGCCCTAGAGTTTCAACCTGGCAGCAAGTAGCCCTTTCCTGACGGGTTTCACTATACTTCAGATAGCCCTCTCCTAAGTAGCCCTCTCCATAACTTGAACCCGTGACCTAATGATTGGCTCTAATACCAATACCTGATCGATACGCCGAAAGCTTCAGAGCTGATGGAATATTTTAAATCAAGTCATTTAACTTATCCCATACTAGGTTGGTCCAATCTAGTGCTCATACATTGGGAAAAGCCTCGTTAGGCACGTAACATATCTGATCAAATTGGATCAAGCACCAAAAAGAAAGCAGTTCTACAAAGAATTTCCTGGGCACATTTATAATTGGTATCAGAATTTCTTTGTTAATATTTGTTGTCAAGTACTCGTGAATACAGATCAAATAGCAAATGATTTAGCTACCACCTGAAGGATATGCTAACAATCTCAGTATAATATGTTAAATCATCTATTGCTTTCATCTTGTGTGTATTACACTTGATTACCAGAAAAAGAAACAGAAAAAAAGTTACTATCTTTGTTACCTGACCAACTCGAGCATTATATTTTGGGAAGTCAACAAAATAACCATGTCATATATGTGATATGAACTCTATTTTGGGTGGTAAAGGGATGTTATTGATTTTGGTGGTTTTGCCATCTTCCTTGGACACTCAAATTACAGAAATTTGGGCTTGTTGAAAAGCAACTCGAGTGCTCGACTATTGTGGATGAATTCATTGTTGTTGATCTACTTTGCAGATGCTTTCTACCCCCTACTTAAAATGTTGTTGCAGTGGATGTGGTAAAAGTTTTCTGAAGCTTTCAATAACTATCAATATATGGGAAAATTTCTCCCACCTCCCCTCTAAGAATCTTAAAAGGCAACTACCTCTCAACTTGACTCAAAATGTCTCACACCTCCTAGCTTTTGAAAATATTCTACCTCATTCAATTTGGTAATGAGATTCATCATCACCAATAAGATTTTATCAAAAATCTATAATCTAATTTAATTTAAAAATATATATTAAAAATATAGAAAAAAATTTCATCTACCACCCAAACTTTTGACACCGTTAATCAAAGAGACTCACCCCATTAATGAGAGTCCGTTAGATGATGACGTCATCTCAAATTGAAAATTTCGGGGACAATCTACCCTATCACCGGCCATGGGTTTGATTTTACCTAAAGGTTATTTACATCATTTACAGTCACTAAGGGTATTAGTGTCTTAAAAAAATCGAACATTCTCCCTTTAATTTTTAATTAAAAATTAACGGTGTGGATTAATCTGTTATTAACAATTATTACAAGGGTAGTCTGTGTAACTTTTGTAAGTGAGGGTAGTTCAGTATAATAAATCAATTGTCAAGGGAGAGTCTGAATAATTTTCCCTAATAATAAAGGAGAGAGAGTGGAGAACGGAATTTGGTTCTACAAAGGGAACCAGGCCACAGCTTTATGGAGTAAGCACACCTCTTACTGAAGATAGTTTTTTAGGGTTCAAAATGTCTATTTTGAAATTCATAGAAGCCCATATAATAGGCATTTGAAACGGTTACAACTTCCACACCCATGACTCATACATATGTAACTAATCTAAACATAATTTACTAGTTATTTGGTAAATATTCTCATTATCCTTTACAACATTACTAATCCATTATCTTAATAACTAATCCAATACATTAATTACTAACATAACTTAATACGGATCAAATTAATCATGTCGACCTAAGGGCGCATAAACCTCTCATGACACATATAATCGGTAGAATTGTTCTCAACATGAAGTCTCAATTATAAAAATGCCGGCGATGGTCACCGGCGGAAAATGACCAGACTCATTTCTCCCGAAAAGTTGTATTTTGCCTTTTCCAACCATGTACATTTTTTTTTTTTATGTGGGACCATTTGCCAACAAAACTTATTTAGATATTATCAAGTAATGGCCAATAATAAAACTAATCTTTAGGGATGGATGATTTTATGATAGTTTGCACCAGAAACCAGCAACACCTTTTAAAGATGATCTGTTTCCCATGCTTTCACATTGGTTGCAAAATGTGATCCAAGTAAGGATCGTAATTTCGGTTTCTTATCTGGTTTCGGCCAGGCCAAAAATCTGAATTTCGGGTGATTTAGGACGATAATAAAAAAAAAGAGATGGTTTCGAATGTGGCTTCGGTGGCCAAAATACATGCTTTTTGAGTTCAATTTTTTTTTTTTTTTTTTGTGTAATGTAAGTTTCCAGATTTCTAGAGTCCTAATATTGTAATAAAAGAGTGTTTCTTTTAATCCCACATGGAAAACATTATAGAGTTGAAAAAAGTCACAATATGATAAGAAGTAAACTCCGTAATAGCCAAAAACGTTACTTTTATTATTCCCACATCGATAGCATTATAGACTTGAAAAAGTTCATAATGCTATAACTTTATATCTGGGTCACTTGTAAGTTTTACCAGGTACACCTTATATACCACTTTTGGGCAACCCTCTCAACAACTAAGAGACCCATTCGAGGAACACGGAGACTAATTGAAATAATGAACCCTCCATGTTATGTTGGATGGCTCATTACTTCAATTGAGATAGTAAAAAATTATTTCATCTTTTAATCGAAACTTTAGGTGGTTCTCGAAAAAAGATAGCAAAAAAAATTATCCCTAAAGTCGAGACTAAGAGGAATGTATAAACCAATGCTTCCATAGATTTGATCGTGGTTTAGAATTATAGCTTCCACACCTATTCATTTGGGGTCATATCATCTCCCAGATAAAGAAAAGGGAAGAGTCAAAGAAAGGGCGA
>JAMYWD010002250.1:0-11194 GCA_028583415.1 Protea cynaroides
AACAATGGCCGGGCCAACATCAATATCGGAGACCACCGTACCACGACCTTCCCCTGATGCCCCACCCGTACCAAGCATGTTAAGACAAAATACTACAAAAAGGTGCTAATGTGAAGAGCGATCCCAGGCCCATGCCCCACTCCACACACTAACGAAAACAATCACATGCCTAACAATCACATCCTATTAATGCATGAACAGTAATAACAACTGAAAGTTAGGATGGCATGTGAATATGCACAAACAACACATCATATATATATTCAGGTTATTAACAAAGGTTTACTGTCCATTAATTATTAGGTTTAGGTCAGATTCCCTTACCTGACGCTCGTTTGTTAGCTTGCTCCACGTCGCAAGATCCAAACGATAAGTCACAAAGTCCTACAATGTTATTAGCGTTTCATTAGAATATATTGCTTAGGGTTTCATGTTGGTCGAAAACCAACATGGTTACAAAATACCCTCACAGAGCTGACCGATGGCAACATACCTGTCGCAGCTCTGTGGGGAAGACTGGCGACCGGTATGGTCAGCCGGTCCCCACAGACCAGCCTCCCGAGGGATACCGGTGGCAACATACCGGTCGCACCATGTGCAACCGGTATAGTCGACCGGTATGTCTCCGGAAGACCATACATGGGTTTTCGACTGTCGTCGATCATCTTCCATGGATTTCCAAGGTTTTTCCTATCCATTCTAAGTCTAAACTTGGAGTTAGAGTTATCCCCAACTCATTCAAGTCTCGTTTCGATGAATATCATCTCGAAACTTGAATCTAGGGTTTGACGGCAACTTAGGGTTTATTGGCCAATTTAGGGTTTTAGATCAATACCTACTTTGCATGGTATTGATCCACCCACACAAATAACATAGGATAAGAAGAATAGTTAAAACACTTACTGTTGACTGGCGTAGCGTGAGCTTCGTCGAACGGTAATGGCGGCACCTTCTTCTTCTTCTTCCTAGCTCCTTCTCCTTTCCAACCTCTTACTTTTCTCTAGGGTTTGTGAGAGACAATGGAAAGGATTTGAGGAGGCTTAAGGGTGTATTTATAGACTAAAAATAGGGTTTAGTAACCCTACTAGGATTAGGAAACTTCTAGGATTCGAAATCAGGAAAATGGGACCCACAAAGACCAATTTCCAGATCCCCGCACTTAGCTGCGCAAGCCATACCGGTCGACCGGTACCAAGACCGGTACCATCGACCGGTCAACATAAAATGATGACTATTTGGTAGTCTTTGGTCCGATTTCATACCTGTTTGTCATCCGCTTGCCCCGTCTGGCCCGGTGATGATCGGAAGACCTGTCACGACACAAAAATAAGGTGTAGACCGGGTTTACGGAGTGCGGTTCTTACAACTCCACCACCCTTAGAAGAAATTTCATCCCCGAAATTTGCATGTAGGTTCTACAACTCCCCCACCCTTAAAAGAAATTTCGGCCTCGAAATTTGAACGTACCTTGATCGTCGAAAAGGTTAGGATACTCCTTCCTCATCGCGCTCTCCTCTTCCCAAGTAATTTCCTCAACATTTTGGCTTCTCCAATGCACCTTCACATAATGGATATCCTTGGTTCAAAGTTGCTGAACTTTTCGAATCGAGAGCATCACAGGTACCACTTCGAAAGTTAAGTCTTCAGTCAAGTCTGGGGGATCAGCGGTCAAGATGTGCGATGGATCTCTGACATACTTCTTCAGTAATGATACGTGGAACACGTTATGAACGCTGGACATAGATGGTGGTAGAGCCAATTGATATGCTACATTACCACGTCGATTCAATATCTCATATGGTCCCACATACCTGGGGCAAAGCTTCCCCTTCTTACCAAACCGTTTCAAACCTCGCACCGGTGATACCTTCAAAAACACTTTGTCACCCACTGCAAACTCCAGATCTCGATGTCGATTATCCGCATAGTGCTTCTGTGAAACTTGAGCTGTCTTTACTCTCTCCTTGATTTGATCAATCACTCGGTAAGTTTCTTCAACAAACTCCGATCCTATAATTCTTCTTTCCCCCACTTCGTTCCATAACAGAGGTGTACGACACTTCTTCCCATAGAGTGCTTCATATGGGGCCATCTGAATTGTAGCCTGATAACTGTTGTTATAAGAAAACTCGATAAGTGATAGCTTCTCATCCCAAGCTCCCTTGAAATCTATTGCACAAGCTCGGAGCATATCTTCCAATATTTGAATAGTTCGTTCTGACTGTCCGTCCGTCTGAGGGTGAAAAGCTGTGCGAACTTCAACTTCGTTCCCATAGCTTTCTGTAATCCTTCCCAGAACTTTGATGTAAAACGGGGATCTCTGTCAGATACTATACTCTCTGGAACACCATGAAGTCTGACTATATTATCCATATATAACTTGGCCAGTTTCTCCATGGTATACTGAGGTCTGACTGCAATAAATCGAGCTGTCTTGGTGAGTCGATCTACTATAACCCAAACTGCATCCACTGACCTTGGTGTTAAAGGTAGGCCAGTAACAAAATCCATGGTAATGCAATCCCACTTCCATGCAGGTTCTGGTAATGCCTGTAGCAAACCTGTGGGTCTCTGCCTTTCTGCTTTAACTTGTTGAAATTCAGACACTAGAACACGAAACGAGCTATATCTGCTTTCATACCCCTCCACCAATATAGTCTTCTTAAATCATGGTACATTTTGGTACTTCCTGGATATACCGAATATGGAGTGTAATGAGCTTCAGTCATAACTCGGTCTCTGATATCGCAGTTTTCACTCTCTGGTATACATAAACGTCCACGATACCTGAGTACCCTGTCTGAATCCAAGGTAAAGTCAGGATTACTCGTACCCTTCTCTAAGTCTTCTTGCACTGTCTTGAGATATGGATCCTGTAGGATTGCTACCTTGACTTCATCAACTAGATCCGGTGAGATCTTCAAAGCTGCGAACATCATGGTGAACTTATGAATTAAGCCTTGCTCAACTGGATCTTCTGCAGTCTCTATAATATACTCGTCATCACCTTCGATTGAACTTGAAGCTGCGGCACATAACGCAGCATTTGTACTTGGTCCAGCCTCAGGTTTCGATGCCCACTTTCTGCTTAAGGCGTCGGCCACAACATTTGCTTTACCCGGATGGTACTGGATGTCACAGTCATAATCTTTTAACAATTCCAGCCATCTCCTCTGGCTCATATTCAGATCCTTCTGAGTGAAAAGGTAGGTTAAGCTCTTGTGATCTGACTTAATCTGAAACTTCTCACCATACAAGTAGTGTCTCCAAGTCATGTATAACCGCTGCTAACTCCAAATCATGCATAGGATAGTTCTTCTCATGCTCCTTTAACTGTCTTGATGCGTAAGCAATCACCTGTTCCCCTTGCATCAATACACACCCAATACCCAACCCTGAAGCATCTATATATAAAGTAAACGGTACGCTTGGTTCTGGGATGGTCAAGATAGGTGCAGAGATTAGTCTTAACTTCAAAGTCTGAAAACACTTCTCGCATTCATCTATCTATATGAATTTCTCTCCCTTCTTAGTTAATCTGGTGAGTGGAACAGCGATCCTGGAGTAATCTTCCACGAATCTTCTATAATAACCAGCCAACCCAAGGAAACTACGAATCTCCGCAACAGACTTTGGTGCTTCCCATCCTACTATAGCAGCTATCTTACTTGGATCAACCTTGATACCGTCTTCAGATACAACATGGCCCAAGAAAGCCACTTTCTTCAGCCAAAACTCACACTTCTTGATCTTAGCATAAAGCTTCTCTTGTCTCAGTCGTTGTAGGGCTGCCCTCAAGTGTGATGTATGAGTCTCCATGTCCTTAGATTAGATCAATATGTCATCAATGAATACGATGACCGAAGTGTCCAACATATCATGAAACACTCGGTTCATCAGTTCCATAAACGACGCTGGAGCATTGGTCAACCCGAAAGACATAACTAGAAACTCATAATGCCCATACCTCGTTCTAAAAGCAGTCTTCGAATGTCTCCGGCCTTGATCTTCAATTGGTGATACCCTGATCGGAGATCGATCTTTGAGAAAACCTTTGCACCCTGTAACTGGTCAAACAAATCATCGATCCTAGGCAAAGGATACCGATTCTTGATCGTCAACTTGTTCAGTTCACGGTAGTCAATACATAGCCTTACACTTCCGTCTTTCTTCTTGACGAATAATACCGGTGCTCCCCAAGGCGATATACTAGGTCGTATGAAGCCCTTATCCAACAATTCTTGTAACTGGGTCTTCAACTCCTTTAACTCGGTCGGGGCCATTCTGTATGGTGCTTTAGACACCGGCGCCGAACCTGGCATATGGTCTATCACAAATTCTGTAGCCCTGTCTGGTGGTAAACCTAGGAGATCTTCTGGAAATACATCTGGAAACTCTCGTACCACCTCTAGATCTTACATCTTTGGCACCTCAGCAGTGATGTCGACTACAGATACTAGATACCCCACTCCCCCTTTCTCCAAGCATCTCTTAGCTTTTAGGGCGGAGAGAATCAGCTTCCGCTTCCTAGATAGTTTGATCCCAGCGAAGCTATACTCCCTTCCCTCTTTGTCAGTAAGCACAAGCTTCCTTTCACCACATAATAGGACGGCTGAATGACGGCCTAGCCAATCCATTCCCAGGATGACATCAAAGTCTGCCATCTCGAGTATTACTAGGCTTGCTTCTAAGTCTCGGCCCTCAATACATACAGTACATGGTCCATAATATTCGGTCAAACCCACTTCAACTCCTAGTGGAAAGCGAACTATCAAGCTTGGGTTCAGGTGCTTGATTGGTAACTCCATTCGCTTCCCAAAAGAAATCAAAACGAAGGAGTGCGTGGCCCCAGAGTCAAATAGTACTCTGGCAGGTATACCAGCTACATTTACAATTCTTGGAATTTTTTATTATCCCTTAGTTCTATATGCGCATACACACAATAGAAAAAAATATAGTAAGCCAAATAGTAAGGGATAAAGTCATACTAGTGACCACATCCGGTGATGCGGCTGCCTCTTCAGTGGTGACCGCATAAACTTTTCCTTGCTGGGGAGGTTTCTTCTTAGGTAGAGTGCAGGTCCTTGCAATATAACCCACTTGCTGGCAGTTGAAACACTTTATATTCGGGTTGTATCCGGCGTTCTGTGGCACAGGGGGTGCCATGTTGTTCCTCGCGGGGACAGTAGCGGTCTGAGCCCTGTATGGGCGGAAGGGTCTATTGTTACCGTCACCCGAACTCTCACTAGCAAGTCTCTTCACTCCCCTGTTCTGAGCAAAGAAGCTGTCCCTCTGACTGGACTCTATCACCCTCGCAACCTGCACAGCCTCATTGTAGATCTTCTTGTCCAAACCCAATATGTGCTCTCTGATGCTCCCACGTAGTCCCATGGTAAACCTACGTGTCTTGGTCTCTTCCTCTTGCATACTTGCCGGTGCGAAGAAGAATAGTTCTTCATACCTCTACTGATAAGCATCCACGGTCGACTGAGATTGCTGTAGGTTGAGGAACTCCTTCTCCATTTGATCCCTGAAACTCTTTGGAAAATATTTATCGAAGAAGGCAGCTTTAAACACTTCCCAGCCCACCAGTGTATACTTAGTCTCCAGATATGCCCGTGTAGAATTCCACCAAGCATTTGCGTCTTCTTTCAGCATATGAGTGGCAAATAAGACTTTTTCTTCTTCTGTACATGTCATCAGACGGAAATTCTTCTCCATCTCTGAACCCACTGTGCTGGCCACAATGGCTTCCCTGTTCTACCAGTGAATGATGAAGGCTTCAACTTCAGGAATCTATCCACCGCCCTACTCAGATCGTGCTGTCCCTGCGTGTCTGCTCCGTAGCATGGTGGTGGGTACAGATAAGCTCCCGGGTAAGCAGAAGGCGACGGAAACTGATGCGGTGGTGGTACGTTCTGAGCTTGGCCCATCTGTCTTGGGCTACCCTGCATCGGTTGTGAAGAAATTTTCTCTCCAGATTCAGGCGTATCTCCAGTGGGAACAGAACCTGTTGGCCTGAGCATCTTCAGTACCTCGCTCAGGAACTCCTTCTGTTGAGCTTGCATCTGATAGACCAGGTTTGTAACAATGGTCTCTGAATCCCTGTGAGGCGGCCCAGGTAAATTTGTTGGTACTTCTGGAACCTGTTCCTCCTCCACTTTCGGACTTGGCTCTCTAACATGGTCTCGTTCAACCTGTTCTTCCTCTAGGCGCATCCTGGCCTGATGACGCTTCCGACCCCTACGACCGTTTCCTCCCACCATCTCAGACTATTCTGTTTGGATCTGAGAAGAAGACATAACACGTGAGAACCACAATAATAGTAGTGTTAGTCTTGAATAATACAGGGGAAATAGTCGAGAAGTAAAATTTCAATTTAAACAAATTTTACAAATTCTAAGAAAATTTTCTAACTTTTCTGGTGCATACCGGTCGCAACATACCGGTCGCACCTCTGTAGAATATGCCGCGACCGGTATAGTCGACCGGTTAGAATTTAATTTCTGACCGAGACATTGCGGTCGCATGTTTGGGAGATACCGGTCGACACTCTGTATACAGTGTTGCGACCGGTATAGTCGACCGGTCAGATAGCGATCGCACACCTGGGGTGATACCGATCAACCGGTATAGGCAAAACTGTCGACCGGTATGCCCAAATTGTCTTTAAAATCGCAAAAAAGTTAGAATTTCTCACTTTTCTTTTCTTCTTTCTCTCCGGTGGCGATTCTCCTCTGGGTTCCGAGTTGCTACAGTCCGACCGGTGCTATTTGAAACCGATTCCTTCCATTCAAGACCTAGCACATTGTCTCCAGGTAGGTCTCTTCCCTCTCTCTCATGTTTTTACAATTTTTCCATATCGTCTATATGTAGAAATTTAGGTTTTTCATTGCTCAAGATGTTTCAACCGTAGGAACTCTTTTCCTTCGGCTAGGAAAGGGTTTAGGGACCCCCAAGAGCAAAAGCCCTCAACCAATTTGGGGTTTTACCGAACGGTTTTCTAGAAAATCGAATTTTTCACCTTTTTGACCTAGGTTTTCCATTTTTTTTCAAAAATTCTTGATTTTTCTCAATTTCTTGAAATTTCTCATTGTAAATGCCTGTGATTGATTTGTTGAAGAGTGTGGGGGTTACGTAAGTCCTCCTCCCCATGATTTTGGGTGAGTTCGAGGCTTTTTCCCAATTTATAGTCGTTATGCTGCCAAAATTTCGACAATTTCTAATGTTTTATCTTGTTTTCTTTTGTTTTGCAGATTGAAATGGCTCCTCGACGTGCTCTCAGGAAACGCCCTCATGGATCGAGTTCACGTGCTCCCCAGCCACCAGTTCCCCAGCTTGACGAGCACTGGTTTAGTTCTGTTGAGGCACAAGCTCGATTCCCGTGGTTCGATAATAAAAGCATAGAATCCGTGTGTCGTGTTAACTTGGAGCAGTTAGACCGGTTCGACGTGCGAACAGCGTTTGACAGGCTTGGTTGGTTGCCCGTCATTTCTTACACCGACACCACCCGTCCTAACCTGGTTAAGCATTTCTTTGCTAACCTGGAGTTGCATGGAGATGTGAACAATCCCAACCAAGGTAGGGATTTACGCATCTCTAGCTATGTCCGGGGTGTTCCCATTTCCTTTAACACCCACCAGCAGGCCGACCTTCTAGGGGTTCCAAATGATGGAGACCTAGTGTATTGCCCTCCCAAAGCGAAGGGCTATCTGACTGAGGACCTGCGCAGAGAGATAGCTCGTCAAATACCTAACCCTGGGGCTCCTATGAAGGCGGCTAGCCTGAGATCTATACCTCGGGTCTACAGTCGCATCATCCAGCACAACATCGTCCCCCAGAGCGGCCATTATAGTGAGTTATCCCAGCTCACTCAGTACATTACTTATTGCGTCTGCACTGGGGAGCGGGTCTCTCTCCCACCTCATCATTAGGACCATGCATCAGGCGACCCTGGCCAATCAGGCCAGTAACCTTCCTTACGGTCGTCTCATTACCTCCCTGCTACGTCGTCTGGGCATGAGCATGAGAGGAGAGGTGACCGTTGAGGATACTATGACGTCCGATATAGACTGGGACGCCATTCAGAGGATGCATATGGTTGATCTGCCTGTTAGCGATGACGAGTTGGAGGCTCGCCCTCGCCCTTTTGGGAGGGTAGCAGTCGCGGTGGCAGCAGCAGCAGCAGCCAATGCAGCCTACGCAGCCGAGCTCGAGCGGGATGATGACAAGGATAGGGCCGAGGGTGTACCAGTGCCAGCTCCACAGCCTACACCAGCAGCACCACCATCTACCTCTACCGCTGGACCATCTCAGCCTCCCTCCGACACCATGATGGGTATGATGATGGAGATCAGGGACACTCAGCGCGAGATGAGCCACGACTTGGCGCAGTTGGCTCGCAGTCTCAGGGTCACACAGGATCAGGTGCACTGGCTCAGGGTTGCTTACAAGCGAGACTATGATATAGCAGACCCTATTCCTCCCAGGCCCCCTACCCCATGATTGTCCCCTTTTATTTTTCTTCTCTTTTGCAAATGACTGTTTATATAACAGGGTAACTGTCCGGTTTGTGGACTGTACCCTGTAGCACTATTTCATTTGCTACAATTTTCTTGTTTAATGGAAAATTTTCATGTTTCACCTAACTAGTGTGTGTGCACATGTTAAGTTTCATATTTAGAATAGTACATTATTCTCTTTCTTAATCAGTCTCAGGTATCAAACAATGCTTAGGATGTGTTTGTATTAAAAATTTTAGTATTTCCTAACTCAGTTCATCGACTTAGTTAAGTGCAATATGGTTTGTTGGACAGAGTCCGAGAGCTCTGATACCAAGTTGTCACACCCCAATTCTGATCCAACCAGAATGGTGTGAGTGAACCGTCATTGAACCAATGGTTCACACCAGGATCTCGAATAGGCCGTGTCCACTCATACAAACCATTACACATAACCACAATCAGAATATAAATATACAGCGAAAGACTTTAAATAGAATGAACTGAGTATCTATTGATAATTTAAATAAATATCCAATTATTCAAATTCAAACACATAAAATAATATCCGTACATCCAATTAATCCAACCGAAAATAATTGAAAAATAAATAAATAAAATCCGATCAAAGGTACACGCAGAAAGGGCACTCGCATGAAGCATCATGCTCGTCCGCTCCTGCCTGTACACTCAAAGCAACAACGTCACCATATGCCGGAGCGTTCACATAATCATCAACAGTGTAACCTGCATCAACATCTAAAACAATGTGTACACAAGGGGTGAGCTCACAACACAGCTCAATAAGACAATCAGACAGTTTCACCATATTATGCATGAGTAACAATCAATTTTATGCTGTGGTCTGGTTTTAAGTTTGCAATTGTGCTATAGAAAGGTTTGGTGGCCCCCGCACCTCTATACACGAGTGTGTGGCACCTCATGGATTACACCCCCATTGGCCCACATGCACCCATCATGGAATAGAGATAGAGCTAAGATACCCACGTACCTCCCATGATACTCTACCCATACCAGTACCTAAGCCCCTACTGGCCAGGCTCGCAAACTGGGCTCGCAACTAACCAATCCTATATGACATCAATGTAGGCTCTATCCCAGTACAACCGTCTACGGCATAGAGATAGAGCTAGAGCGTGCAGGCCGGGCTGGTGACCACAATACCTAACCTCCCCCTGATACCCTATGCGCAACTAACACAATAGGATAGAAAAATACGCAGGTAGACCCTATCCCAACATAACTCCCTATGGCATAGAGATAGAGCTAAAGCATCGTGGACAAGCCAGCGTCGACTCAGAGACCACAGTGCCACATAACAATGGCTGGGCCAACATCAATATCGGAGACCACCGTACCATGACCTTCCCCTGATGCCCCACCCGTACCAAGCATGTTAAGACAAAATACTACAAAAAGGTGCTAATGTGGAGCGATCCCAGGCCCATGCCCCACTCCACACACTAACAAAAACAATCACATGCCTAACAATCACATCCTATCAATGCATGAACAGTAATAACAACTGAAAATAAGGATGGCATGTGAATATGCACAAACAACACATCATATATATATTCAGGTTATTAACAAAGGTTTACTGTCCATTAATTATTAGGTTTAGGTCAGATTCTCTTACCTGACGCTCGTTTGTTAGCTTGCTCCACGTCGCAAGATCCAAACGATAAGTCACAAAGTCCTACAATGTTATTAGGGTTTCATTAGAATATATTGCTTAGGGTTTCATGTTGGTCGAAAACCAACATGGTAACAAAATACCCTCACAGAGCTAACCGGTGGCAACATATCGGTCGCAGCTCTGTGGGGAAGACTGGTGACCATTATGGTCAGCCGGTCCCCACAGACCAGCCTCCCGAGGGATACCGGTGGAACATACCGGTCGCACCATGTGCAACCGGTATAGTCGACCGGTATGTCTCTGGAAGACCATACATGGGTTTTCGATTGTCGTCGATCATCCTCCATGGATTTCCAAGGTTTCTCCTATCCATTCTAAGTCCAAACTTGGAGTTAAAGTTATCCCCAACTCATTCAAGTCTCGTTTCGATGAATATCATCTCGAAACTCAAATGTAGGGTTTGACGGCAACTTAGGGTTTATTGGCTAATTTAGGGTTTTAGATCAATACCTAGTTTGCATGGTATTGATCCACCCACACAACTAACATAGGATAAGAAGAATAGTTAAAACACTTACCGTTTACTGGCGTAGCGTGAGCTTCGTCGAACGGTAATGGCGGCACCTTCTTCTTCTTCCTAGCTCCTTCTCCTTTCCAACCTCTTACTTTTCTCTAGGGTTTGCGAGAGAGAATGGAAAGGATTTGAGGAGGCTTAAGGGTGTATTTATAGACTAAAAATAGGGTTTAGTAACCCTACTAGGATTAGGAAACTTCTAGGATTCGAAATCAGGAAAATGGGACCCGCAGAGACCAATTTCCAGATCCCCGCACTTAGCTGCGCAAGCCATACCGGTCGACCGGTACCAAGACCGGTACCATCGACCGGTCAACATAAAATGATGACTATTTGGTCGTCTTTGGTCCGATTTCATACCTGTTTGTCATCCGCTTGCCCTGTCTGGCCCGGTGATGATCGGAAGACCTGTCACGACACAAAACCAAGGTTTAGACCGGGTTTACGAAGTGCGGTTCT
>JAMYWD010002251.1:0-11180 GCA_028583415.1 Protea cynaroides
TCGCCCCGTCTCCTATGCCCGTACGCATAGGAGACGATTCGGACGCATTATAAACGTAGGATAAACCCAATTAAATGATAAAGTAAGAAAATAAGGTTCATGACAGGATTCTCATATCTTTTCGTACTTGTTTCAGAACAGAAGAGACATGTCTCGAAGGTTAGCTGTGCATGAGAGAGAACAAAAAAACAAAGAAGAGAGATTCAAGAAAAAAAATACAGCAAGACTTGTTTACTCGTTTACTCGTTTACTACTGTATTTATTTAGGCATACAACAGGTAGATGAGATAGAGACAAGACGAGAGGTTTGCTGAAAGCAGAAGCTGCTGTCATCTGAAAAACAGGAAAACTTGATATAGAAATCTTTTAAATATTTTATATATAATTATATAGAGGAGGGCGAAGGGGAGAGAGAGAGAGAAAGGGGGAGCTGGTTCTTTTGCAGGGGATGGATCCAGAGGGGGAGAGAGAAAAATAGAGTTATTAGTTCCTCTATTTTGAATTTGGTGTTCAAGGAGAGAGGAGTGTGGGAGGAGGAGAGAGACAGAGAGCTGGTTCTTCCATTTTTTGAACGGTTTCTGAAGTGTAATGTGTGATTGGGACTGGGGGAGTAGATTCACATCCAGCAATTCAGGTATCTATTTTTTACTTAAAGTAAAATCTCTTTAGTTATTTTCTTTTTAATATTTTGAAGTTCAGAAGTATCTGTTCTGTGAGTTCGAGAGAGAGAGAGAGAGAGACTGAGTGAGTAGAAATACCTGAAAACTGGGTTTGAAATGTGAGATCGAGAGAGAGAGAGAGAGATGTCAAGGTTGGGTGTAGGTTACAGTCGGGCAAACGAGTCATATTTGGGTGAAATAGAGCAGTTGGGTTTTCTGACTTTTTTTCCGGATTCCGGTCATATTTCAGTGAAATAGAGCAGAATCTTCCGGAGCTGCTACCCTACATGTTACCCAAACCTCTTCTTTAGTTCATTGGGGACTAAGGAAAGGGAAAAAAAAGGAGAGTTTCTGAAGCCTCACTGGCTCATGTTACTGAGGTAGGTTTTAGAGGTAAGAGTCTGAAATAGGAGACAAAGTAAGAGAGAGACTGGAATAGGAGACAAAGTAAGAGAGAGAAGTGATCGGAATCACCGAGTTTCATGTGACTCCGGTGAAAATTTGACTCGGGACTTAATCTGGCAGAATTTCTCGGATTCTTGACCAGGTTTATGAAAAATTTAAGTTAATCAACTCGATTAGCTCTTCCTCGATTAGCTCTTCCTAGTCGAAACCTGATTTTCCAACTACAGCCAATATTAAACGTACATGTACTCGTTACGAACTAATATCACTTTTCTTGGTGGATCCTTGAAGGGTTCAGAATTGAAACCCAAAAAGTCTTCATTTGTAATCAACCAAGGAGGGGGAGCAATTTCTTCTGTATTCATAAATGATAAGTCATAAGAGTGTACATATGGGGGTGCTGTAAAAAAAAAATGTATTTGAGGAAGATTCAAATTTTATTTTCTAAAATGAGTTTCTTGTTATCGGTGTTTTGCAGCTAATTTATAACGATATGGTTATGGGGTTAAAGCATTTTCTAAATTGGTGCATCATGGTTAGAAGACGTGTGCATAAATCGGATCAATGATTTACCAGAGATTATATCAAGTGTTGATTATCCTCGTATGTTATTGGTTTTATCAATCAAATCATTTCTTTTTCGATAAGTATCGTGATTCTCAATAAATGTGATTAAGGTAGTATGATTTTTTTAATCTTAGATAGTTATGGTTTTTTATTTTTTTTTCACGATTAATTTTTTATGAAATTGAAACATGTTTTATCATCTTATAAAATCTTATAGAGTATCATCTTTGTGAGATTTTTTTTTCCATTTTAGTGATTTTATATATATATATATATATATATATATTTTTTTTTTTTTTTATTTTTTTTTAATAATGTTTTTCAAACATCTACAAGTTATGTGGTATGATTTCAATCGTATCAAATTTGATATGGATCCAGAAAATGAAAGTATGAATAATTTTTGGGAATAATTTTTGGGAATGCTACATCCTTTGTATGGAGAAAAAAAAAAGAATCAATATTCTATTGAGAAAAAAAAAGGGGTAAAAGACAGTTACTTCCCCTGTAACTTACCTTATTGACCGTTGACTCTTAAAGGTTTCAAAAAATACAGTTACCTCCCCTAAATAACTATTAAAATCCAAATAGTCACAATTTTTAACGGTGTTAAAGTTAAATTTTTTATGGACAACTCTACCCTCAACCTTTTATTCATACTTTAAATCTTATTACTGTTAAAAGACCAATATAATCCTTTTATATCTAACTAAAATAAACTCTAATCTCATCTTCTTCTCATTCTACCTCACGACGTTTCCTATGGGGTGGAGATGATCTGTTGGACATAACTGTAAGCAGAGGTATTTCAAGCAACCAGTGAGGCAAGACTCCTACATTTGTAAGCGGTATTTGAAACAACCCAGTGAGGCAAAAATACACTCCTAGTCTCCCTTGTTTTTGTCTTTGATTAAGCACTGGTTTTGATCGAAAAGGATGAAGTTTGTTTCAACTGTGAGAAGGAGAAGTTTTCGATTAAGCACATTCGTTTTCCTCTCATTTTCCTTCTCTTCCATCGCTGACCTACTTCAAATTATTATTAGGGTTTAAATAATCCTCAATCGTAGGCCAGATTACTAAAAACAATAAAAAATGGGGGCGGGGTGGGTTAGACTGTGAACCTCAAAATCGACATTAAACAATCCCAAAATTTGGGGGTTTCGAAGATGAAACATTCTACTACTTATTAAAAACTACCCTAAAATTTAATTAAAAGACAGTTCTTACAGTGCTTCAGTGCTTCATTAATGTTTGCAATAGCAGGTAGGGTTTCGAATGGTGGGCAGTACTTAAGGATTTGCAGCGGTCAGTGCTTCATGCTTGGAACCGATTTGTGTTTCAAGATTTGAAGTGGTCAAATCTCCCAAGGATTTGCAGTAGTTTGTGCTTCAAGATTTCGAAGGAACATGGGAACTTCAAGTTCCTTGCAGTGACAGGATGGAACCGTTTCAAGATTTCAGCGGAAACATTTCGAAGACTTCTTAATGTTCAATGTTCAACATTTCAACGGAAACATTTCGAATGATGAGCTGCTTCAATGTTCAAGGATTTGCAGCGGTGGAGAGCTCCGAAGACGACGGCGATTCAAGGGTTTGAAAAATGGAATTATAGTGAGCTCGACTGTGATGAGCAAGCAAGGAATCGGGGAATCGTTCGACTGACAAACAGTAACCTTTCTAAATAGTAAGGGTAAAATGGGTAGTTCATATCTCTAAAAGGGTAATTTGGTATTTAACAAACTATTGGACTCCCATCGTTATTATATAATGGAATATTCCTAGCAAGTGGGGTTATTTGGATTTTAATAGTTATTTAGGGGAGGTAACTGTATTTTTTGAAACTTTTAAGAATTAACGGTCAATAAGATAAGTTATAGGAGAAGTAACTGTCTTTTACCCAAAAAAGAACAAAGGTCAATGTATAACCATTATTTTGTTAGTGTGGAGATAGACGAATGTATAACCGTCGTTGCTTGTGAATTTGTTCCTGTGATTGTGTATTAAATGGATGACTTCGATTTTTGTTACTCGACAATTTGTTTTTTTGGAATAAGCTATTTTGTAGCTCAATGAGAATGGATGGAGCTTGTTTGATGTAGGTTCTTGAGATTTTTCTGTTATCACAATGATTAAAGGTTATGCCTAGTGTAGGATATTTGACGAAATAATTAAATAGTAAGAGGAAATGTAAAAGGACAGTTTCAATCTCTTTTGCTTCATGGAAGGGAGAAAAAAAAAAAATTTCCTTTACTAAGACTGTATCTTGTAACGTTTCTATGAATCTTTATAGTTTCCAAGTTCCTACGCTATCCACTCATCATATTTAGAATCAAACATAGGTCATAGATCACGATTTAAACGACAACTCCAAAATTTTACGTTACAAACAACAACAACAGCAACAGTGTGTTTTATTCTTTTTTTTTTTTTTTTAATGGTTCACTCCCATTCTTTCTTCTCCAAGGGATCACCTACTAATCTCGTTTCTTTGTACTGTTATAATCCTGTTGTTAACGTTTGAGGTTCCAATATTACCCCACCAGTGTGTCCGTCTCCCTCCCAAAATTTATATTATAATCATGGGACAGGCTTATACATGGAATATACATTAAGATTCATAAATGGTTTATCCATTTGGCCCAGATTGGTTCAAAGTATTGTTATTAATAAAAACCAAGATGAATTGATTAATAATTGATTCTTATTTTTCAAACTAAAACCAAATTGATTAACAACTGATTTATCGGTTTTAGTTAATCAATTCATAATTTGTATACGAATTGTAATGATTAAGGAGTGATTTAATTCCGACATGAGAGAGACTTAGTAGTCTCACATCAAATATATTGATTTTTTGTTTTCTTTTGTTTTTTGTTTTTTTTTTTGGTTGGACATGAGATACATTGGAAATATTATAAAGTAATCAACTCTAATTAACCTGTCTTTAAACTCATCACTCGTGAGAGCAGAACCTGAGAAAGGTGTTGGATGGTTCACTCCCCGAAGGAGAAAGAGTGCCTTACGTTGTAAGTATGTTTTGTTGAATGAAATGTCTATATAGCTATTATGAGAGAGAGAGAGAGAGAGAGAGAGAGAGAGAGAGAGGGAGAGTCGGTACTTTAAGGATCTTCCAAACCAAGTTGGTTTTCTTTATTGCAAGCCCATCAACGAAACATTTGAAATTGTGTTTTAATATATGGAGGTGGATCTACAAGTTAGCAGGTCATATTGAAATCGTATCTGCCATAGAAAAAATGGGAGTACAAAATGAATCGGCAATTGTCTCTTGAAGGAGAGAGAAAGGGATCAATTTTTCAAGGAAAAAAAGAGAGAAAGTTGTATGTACTTCTTTTTCCACTAATATAAATACCTTAAAGGCCAAAAATCTGAAATGACCTGAAATGCAGTTTTCACCCAAAAATAAAATAAAATAAAATGCTAAAGCACTTGGAAGAAGGCGGGTCTTGGCGCAATTGTAAGTTTCGCTCATTCTTATATGGTGGTCGTATATTTGAATTTAAAAACAGTATCCCCTATGAAAAAAATATTGTTGGGAGGATTAAACAATAAACTTTTTTAGGTCAATTTACACTTAGTAAGGGTATTTTTGTCTTAAAAAAATTGATCTTCTATTGTTAAGTTGAAAGTAACGGTGTGGGTGATAGTGTATGATAGTATTATTAAAGGGGTATTCTGTGTAGTTTTTTTTAAAACCAGGATAGTTCTATATAGTTTCACAACAGTAATGGGAGCGTCTGTGTAATTTTCCCTTTCTATTTTTATTCTAAGGGTTTCAAGTGTTGCTAGTATATTGGATTCACTATTACACAATGCAACAAGAATGGGAAAAAAAGTTAGAGTTGGGCAAAAATCTTTGATAAGCCAGATTTTTCTTTAAGTATTCTATTGTAAGAAACCCTAGTTTCCTCCCTTTCTTTTATGGAGGTTGATGCTTTTCGTTGGACTCAAATCCTCTACCATCGCCCAACATATATCGGGATGTATATTAGAGGAACTCTAACTATTGGATCGCAAAGGATTTTTACACCTTCTCCTCAGGAAATTCAGCCCCCTTTATGTAAGGGTCTGAATTATGAAGATGTAATTGTAAGACTCGAACAGGTATGGCTTATGATGTCTGATGACTAAAAGTGGGTAAGGCCGTGTACATAAGCTTTTCCTTGAACCCCGCAGGGGTAGGCTTAATTGTGAGGATGGTTTAAGTAACCAGTATGGGATGGGCCGATATGGTCGATTCTGATTTGCATGAAAATGAAAAAACACATTGAACTCCCATTGTGTTTGCAGCCATTTCAAAACTTGATTTTCCCAAATTCTTTGGGCTGATGGACTTCAAATTTCTAGGCTAGCATCGTCTGGAGCCATTGATCAAATCTAATGTCAGTGATTGGAACATTATTGGTCAGAAATTTAGATCCGAATCACCAGAAAATTCATCTTCATTCAAACTCCATTGTAGCAGCGGACTTCAGCTTCATATTTCAAATTTCTCCACATTAAAAACTCTAATGGATTTGATATTTGGAGGCTAAGATATTTCTATATCTAACTTTGAATACCTTAGTGCTGACCGGAACATGTTCAGATTTGGATCATTCGAAAAGTTCATCTTCCAATTTCAAAAATCGTCATTACAACGAACTTCATCAGCTTCATATTCTCCCCATCCAGACCACCCAAAAGGTTCATCTTCTAGCAAGGTTGGGGGTTACGTGATCTCATTGAATGTTGCCGTAGCTTGCTGCCTACGTTTGCTGCTTTAGCCCAAAGAGAGCTTTCTTGAGCTTGCATACCAAGTTAGGATTCCTAGGAGAAGAGAAGCCTGGAGTTGGAGGAGGCTGAATAGAAAATCTTGCAGATCTCCGTGGAGAAAGGCATTCTTCACGTCCAAAGGGAAAAAAAAACAACCTTTTTTTTTAGCCAAAACAAGAAATGATATGAAGGGGGGGTGTTTTTTTAATAAAGGGAAAAATTTCGAATTTTTAGAAAAATTTTTTTTTTTTTTTTTGAGGCTTGATGGTGCCTTCTCATCTGCTTCCGGTTTTTTCTTGATTTTTTTTATAAAATAATTTTTTTGTATTTGGGGGGTTTTGCTGTATATTTGAATCTGGTATATTTTTTTTTGTTTTTTTTTTTTGTTCCCTTTTTTTCCTACATTGTATTGGGCAAGATAAGGATGATAAGGTGAGTTTTTTTGAGAAGATTGAACCGACATGAGGTAAGCTCGATGTTTTGGGGAAAACGATTCATAAGATAAGACACAAATCCTTCAACGGGATAAGAAACTTTAGAGTAGCTAAGAGCGCCCGAGAGAGGGATCCGAATCCGAGGAAGCGACCGGAAGGGAAGCAAGCTGGGCTAGGCGCTGATCTTCTTGAGTAGTTCGACCCTGGGAAACGGCTGTCGCCGCCGAGAATAAACATGCTGTGCCGGGTGACTGGAATCCTCCGAGGTCAGCTGAACAGGACAATCGGCGAAGATGCCGGGCAAAGCTGCCGGCCTGAAGAGTGAGGCTGATCCGTAACATCAACTGCAGAAGAATGAGGCTCCGCAGAGTTGATGAACAGGAGAAGGCCGCAATACATCTCCATCACCATTCTCCCCGGGCCGATTAATTAGGTTAAGGAAAATATGAGGCGATCTCATTAAAGAGAACATTCAAGGATACATCGAGTCTCTTGGATTTCACGTCATAGCATAAATACCCGGATGAGCATTTCCAAGAAAGACACAAGTGGTTGCCGGGGGACAATTTCTCTCTTAAACTGGCAGAATATGAACAAAACACGTGCATCCAAACACTCGCGCCTATAGGTGCTGCCCCAAGAAGAAGTTCGTGAGGTGCGCTGCAGCCTTCTTCCCGCCGAGAGAGAGATGTCCCTTCTTTATGCACATCCATATACATAGCCGGACACAAAGGTGTACAATCCGGTCAAAATCTTCGGGTTCTTTAAGTGAATGAACTCTAGGTTCTCTTACTTGCTCTAGTGGCCGGCAAACGCCAACCGAGAGGGGGAGAACGAATGGCTCAGGAATCGACCGGTTCCGAAGCGGGACTCGTGGTAATGAAATTGGATTATCGTAGAATAAGAGGAGCCGTTTTAGGAAATGACTTAACTTAAAAGACGGATGCCGCCCCAGCTCGACTCGAGACCTTCACTCCCTTACTTATCGTACCAATAGCGGCAACCGAGCGGCCGGAGATTGATTGAAAAGGCAGCCCAGCCAGCCCGCCCCCTTTAGTGATAGTGATAAAGAGCACACACACACCTCCCCTGACCCACTAATCATCATCTCATCTGGCGCGAAGATGAACCCCCAACATTCAATGAGATCACGTAACCCAATACAGGGGGTGGATGAATTTACTAGACAACAGCCATACTGAAATCCATATGCTAGAGAGAAAATGAGACTAACTAGTCAAACATCTTTCTCAGATTCCCATTCTCCTGATTAAAAAAACCAAGTGACCACCCCTATTTATAGGGTTGATTACCTTATAATTTATCCAAATATATTCGATATGGGACGAAAAAATTCCTCAAATGTTAGAGTTAAATCACTCTTTAGTCGTAAGAAACCGAATAAGAACCGTTTAATTGAAACTGATAAACCGATTATTTGGTCTAGTTTTGGTTGGAAAAATGAAAACGATTGATTTTGGTTTATAGTAGTAACAATCTTGAACCAAACCATTCCGAATAGATAAACCATTTATGAATGATTTACACCATTACCCTTAACTGTAGTTAAGTTGTCTTTCTTAATAGAATTCCTTAATTTAAAAATATTTAAAGACTATATAATCTATTTAAATTCATATTTAAAGGGAGGCAGAGATTCCACTTCCCAACATTAGGAGGTTTTAAGTGTGACCAGGTGAATCGTCCTCTTGCAATTGGGTGGACCATTTGGGTCATTTTCATTTTCTGTTCAACTCTTACCCTTGTATCCACGGTTTTTTAGTTACCTGAATTGTATGGGTCGATTCATATTGATATTAGTAGTGATCGATATAGCTACGTGACCGATACAAAAATGGTTGATTAAATTGAAATGAAAACTGATGCCTGATCGATATGCCACTACTAGCTGATACGCATGGGATTAATACTAGCTGATACCTAAAAGTTATGACATATCAGAATAATGGTTGATACCTGATCGATACCAATACCGATATCGATGCCCGTTTTGATTCCATGAACTAAAAACATGATCGTATCTTAATATCTTGGTGCACATGGGAATGATTAAGGGGTTTGGATCTCCTGTCGCTAGGCCCCTCCATCTGTGTTCCAAACTATCAGAGGTATTCATGCCGAATCACTCTAGTCACTAGATCACGACTGAAGATATTGGATCACGAGAAATAATCTTTTGGACCAATAACCTATCCTGTCATCCAACCATTTCAATTATCCATCAGATGGGTTAAACTGCTCGACACGCATGCCACATATGCCTATGCAACGTGACATGCATGCTTATTTGTACAATTTACTTATGACAATAATTCTTATTCTTCATTTACATGTACTTATATCTTTTTTGAAATTACATCATCGTCCGTGTCTAATGGATCTTACACCTTAGAGATGAGTCCTAGGCCGCACCACATCGACAATGATAGAATTCCTCAAAAATTGTACAAGTAGTGGTCTAAAGTCCTTAATCGCTCTAGGCTGCCATTAATTCAAAACCGAGGGTCCCCTTAACTTTTGATTTTTTTATTTTTTCTGGTAATACCTCAGTAACTTGATTACTGCTGGAGTACAGACGGTCACAATGAATCAGGTGAGCTTTTACTTTTGCAATGCTTGATTTGGCAAAGAGAGAGAGAGAGAGAGAGAGAGAGAGAGAGAGAGAGAATTCCTAATCAATACTACTCCCCTATCAGTCTCTCACTCTTGAATTGATTGAGGTTTTGATATATGGGTGGACAGACCCAATTAAATGATTTAAGCTAGGAAATAAGGTTCCTGGCAAGATTCTCATCGCTTTTCGTATTTTTTTTCAGATCGAAAGAGACAACTCGAAAGCTTCCTGTGCACAAGAGAGAGAGAGGGAGAAAAAACGTAAGCTTGATTTGAAAGAAAAAATGGATCCAAATCATTTCTTCAATGGAGTTTGGGACGAGACTCGATTACCATCCTGAACTTTTGAGAAGAAACAATTTAAATTCAGAAGAAATACAGACATACATGCCAGTTGGTTCAGATCTGGATCACTTCTTTAGCCGTGAAAAACCGTGTAAGAACTGTTTTAATCGAAATCAATAAACCAGTTATTAATAGATACATGACTGAAACGAAATTGGATGACTCAATGAAAATGAAAATTGATGCTTGGCCGATATATCATTGTGGGAAGATATAGAACTGATACTAACTAATACTTGAAAGGTATGCCACATCAACATCATAGTCGATACCAATAGTGATACCGATGCCCGATGCCCGTTGTGATACCATAAACTAAAACTATGATTGTATCATAATATTTTGGTGCACATGGGAATGATAAAGAAGTCTGGTTCCTCTCTTATCATTGTAGCCTCACGGGCCCTGCATGCTCAGTCATTTCAGCTGCTCATGGAACCGTTGAACGTGCTAGTGCAACCCAATTCAACTTATCAATGACTAAAAGATGATCATTTTTCATATTGCACGGCTAGGAGACCTGGTAGTCCAACGCCTCTGCATACGCTTTACTCAACCTATTCGATTAGCTCCCATGGATTTAAAACCGAGAACCTTGCATTATCTTTACTATTTCAGAGAACAGTCACGGAGAATGAGATGTTTTGCAGTGATTGACTTTTGGCAGGGATGATATGGAAACTTGAAATGGAGTGCATGTTGTTAGGGAAAAATCACTCACATACCTGATCGAACTTATGAGAAGATAACAAGTATATCACAAAAATATTTTCAGTCCTAACAATATGTGCAAATAATGAATATAAATCAACCACACATGAGACACAAGAATTTAACGGTGGAAAAAACTTCTTCAAATCAAGAAAGAAAAACCACGAGACTCTAAAGCCCCAAATCGAAACTTCACTATTATCAATGAGAGGTTGCAAAACCTAGTTCCACTTCTTCCAATGGGTATACAACCCAAATAGAACAAAGTAAGTAAAACTACTACTCGAAGAAACAAAGAGACTGAAATTTCACCCAAAGAAACAGAGGCTGCTGTACGGGATCGAATAACTTGACTTAGAAAACTCCAATAAAAAATCTGACCGTACAGATTGACGAACTATGTGTCCGTTACCTGCTGTCCAAAAATCAGCCCATCGATCACGGATGTCCCTCCCCGATTGTCGGCTTGATCACGCCATGCTAAATCACCTACGCCCAGAAAAAACTGCTGCTCTTTCTCTTCTTCTTATGATGCTAAACCCTAACCCTAATTCGTTTTTGCCCTATTTAAAAGATTAAATACAAGGTAAAAAGAATGGGCTTAAATTGGCTTAAAACATACAAAGGTTTGGGTCTTTTTCCACATAGGAAGG
>JAMYWD010002252.1:0-11172 GCA_028583415.1 Protea cynaroides
GACCATAAAAGTCTTACTTATTTATTTAATCAGAAGGAGTTGAATATGAGACAAAGAAGATGGCTGGAACTATTAAAAGTGTAAGACCCGTGTCAATCTAACCCGGTCTTACCACCTTGAACCAGGTTTACCCATTATGGTCGAGTCAAATGGACCAAGGGCGTGAAGGAGATCGAGATCCCAGGTATCAAATCAACCCAAAAACACTTAAAATAGGGGAAGGGTCACATACCCAGCTAAGCAGGGTCGGACCTCCCAAAATAGAAAGTCAAACCCTCAGTTTTAAAGGGAGGGTCGGACAGCTTAAGACCCTAGGGTCGACGGGATCATCGACCCTCCCATCGACCCTCGGATTCTGTCGAATATAGAAATTAGGAAATTTTTTAATTTTTGATTGGGATTCTTTCCTAATCTCATAGGGACTTATTTAGGATGTTCCTACTCTATTTAAAGGATGTCCCTAAGCCACTTTCACTCCTTTCACAACCCTAATTGAATTGAGAGAAAGAGAGGAGAAGGAAAAGAGGAAGAAGAAAGGCAAGGAAGAGAACTTAGCAAAAAGGAGAAGAATTTTAGAGAAAAAGTAATCTTCTCAGGTATGGATACTAATTCCATGAGTATCTACAGACCATAGGTTATTTGATGTTGAGAGTGTGATCTCGGAGAAACCCAAACCATCAATCTATGATTAGGTTTTCATGGAAAACCATAGAAGAATGCATGAAAGCTATCTAAGTGGGTTATACATGGTTTCAGACCACGGAATGAATGTAGAATGGAATGTAGGAGCAAGCCATAGGATTTCAAACATGAAGAATGGATTAAAAGAGGGAATTGGACCAAAGTGCACAGAGGGTCGCACCGAGGGTCGATGACCATCTGACCCTAGGTGTTCCTGACCATCGACCCTCAGTGTTCGGGAAGTTCAGAGTTAAGGGAGGGTCGCACCCAGGGTCGATCCTGACTCTGACCCTACCTCTGACCCTCAGTTAACAGCATGGTTTTTAAATTCCAAATAAATTCTAATTAAATTCTATCGACTTTGTTAGGTCTTCTAGTAATACAATAACAATATAAAGGTGATTCTAAAGCTTGGAAAAGTATCTATTAGCAAGCTAAGGTGAGGAACCAGAACCCCAAACTAAATTGATTAATAACAAACTGTTTTCTATTTTCTTGAATCCTATGCCATGTTTGATTCTATGCGAATATGTTTATAATGTGCATACAGCATGCCATCCAATATTTCTATTACTTGTTCATGCATATTTACTTTATTGTTTATAACATGATGATGATGATGATGATGATAGGAATAGGCATGTGCTTGTATGTGTGTGGTTGATGTATTTGATGCGAGCGGGTATCAGGGGAGGTGTGATGAGAACGTCAATAAACGTTAATCTTTGGCGGGTCTCAGCACTGTAGCTCTATCTCTAACTAAAGTCTTGTGCATTAGCATCGTCGTATCGCCATTACTTTAGCAGAACTATTATGTCGTAGAGTATCAGGGGAGGTGGTCTCGGTCCTTGTAGTCTCTGACTCTACCGGGGGGCCTTAGCTCTATCTCTATGGACATTCTGAGGGATGCTGGGGTGAGGCCTTGGATACACTTTTTGGCATTAGTATTGGTTAGTTGCAAGCCCAGTTTGTAGCCCTCGCTAACAGGGGCTTACGTGTTGGTATGGCACTATATAGCAATAAACGTAACCTTTGTTATACAATGTTCATGATTGGGTGCATGTGAGTTGACGATAAACGTGATCTTTGGGTAACGTCACACACTCGTGTATAGAGGCGGGGTCAATAAACGCGACCTTTGACTACCTAAACCTCTCTATTGCATACAGCAAACTTAAATACCAGACCAATGATATAAATTGACTTTTTGCATGCATATGTATTGTTGCATTATTTTGGCTACTCACTGAGCCGTGATGTGTGCTCACCCCTCGACGTCGAAGAGTTTTAGTTGATGATGCAGGTTATACCGTTGAAGATTATATGAATGCATCTGCGTATGGGAACGTGGCGGCGATGGAAACTGAAGCTGAAGTGGATACACACGACTCCTCTTGCGAGTGCAACTCGTGTGTATTTGATTAGATATTATTATAGGTTTCTTATTTGGATTTATTAAGACATGTACTTGGTATTTAAATATTTATGTCTGAGTTGAAAATAGAATAATTTGCTATTAAATTAAATGATATCATCTTAGTTTCTCAGTTCATGTTATTATAAGACTTCTGCTATTGTGTATTTACTCTGATTATGATTATGGATGTGCGTGAGTTTGGATAACACGGGGATAGCCTATTTGAGATTCTGGTTGAACCGTTGGTTTGCTAGCGGTTCATCACACCATTCTGAACAGTGCGGAATTGGGGTGTGACAACTTGGTATCAGAGCATCTCAGGCCTTGCCCGCCGAACTAACATACATTCGAGACCATTGTGAACTAAGATAGGATAAAAGTAAAAGCTTTAATATAAACACACTGCAAGCACAAGTGATGATTGAGACCAAATTTAAAAAGAGAATAATGCATCTATAAAAGGGGAAACAAGTTACATACAATGAGAAAGAGAAACAAAACGTATATACATAACTGAAGCAGAGTACAGTCCACAACCCGGACAGTTACTCTGTAGTACAAGAAAATAAATACAATCATGAAGCTGGAGGTGAAGGAGGAGGTGGGGCCTCACGATCTCGGTCATAGTCCTCAGCATAGACCCTAGTCAACCAAGCCACCTGGGTCTGGGTCGTCTGGAGACTAGCTGCAAGATCGGCTACTCTCCTATCAGTCCCCCGCTGGACCGATAACAGGTCATCCACCCTCATATGCTGGGCGTCTAGCAACTCCTCCATCCTCAGATCAGATCTACGCTGAGCCTCCCTGATCTCCCCGCAAAGATCTCCATCATGTCAGAAGGTGGAAGTGAAGTACCAGCCGCAAGCGAAGGACCAGCCTCAGGTACAGGGTCCGCCGCAGAAGAAGTGCCAACACCAGCCACATGTGTAGGTGAAGGCGGTGGTATCGAGTCGACATCCATATACATACGGTCATCATCGTCGATAGGATCCACGCGAGCTCTAGCAGTGGCAGCAGCAGCCTCGGCATCAGCCATCTCGATACGAGTGTGAGGGCGCACCATCGCGTTCCTCTCCTCATCACTAACCTGGGAATCCCGCATACCC
This sequence comes from Protea cynaroides, assembly GCA_028583415.1. Taxonomy (NCBI): domain Eukaryota; kingdom Viridiplantae; phylum Streptophyta; class Magnoliopsida; order Proteales; family Proteaceae; genus Protea; species Protea cynaroides. The sequence goes on from JAMYWD010002252.1 coordinate 3,205, forward strand.
ATCTTGCAGATTGCCTCCCAATCTAGAGGCGACGAGAAGGTCTTCTCTGAGATCTTCTCATCTAACGAGTCAACCCCCAAATGGGTCGAAGAACAGTAATCATGTGTCTATAGGGTAGATTACCCCTATGCCCGGCCAATGTAGCACTAATCATGGTCCGCATGATGATGTAGGGAAGGCAGAATGACTGTCTGGTGCAGATGCTATAGATCAAAAACTGGGTCAGCTGAGAAACCCTCTCATAGTGCCCACTCTGTGGAATCAGATTATGCTGGATAATCTTACAGAAGACCCATGGAGCTGGACGCAACTAACAAGCTCTCATCTGCCAACGATCAGGACGGAGCAACTGATTATCGATCTCTGCCCTCATCTCCATCTCAACAAATTGTGGCCTCCAGGCGCACAGTACACCATGGGGCCATCAGAAGGAATGCCCAACAAGTCGGCCAGCTGCCGATAGTCGAAGGAGATATCTACCCCTTTGACGTAGCTGGTGATGCGCAACTCCTGACCATGCTCAACGTCATTTTAATTCCCCACCACCTGGAGATTACAATAGAACTGACGCACCAAATCCGGGCATGTGCTCGCGTCATAGGTGATGACAGGAAGCCACCCCATGTCACCAAAGGCTCCCTCTACGTTGAACACGGCTAACTCAGCCAAGTTCACCATACGACCACCCTCAACCTTCTTACGGGCATAGTCAGCATACCGTGCCTCGGCTTCACTGGAACGGAAGCGAAGGGGATCACGAACTCTGGGTACTTTGGTACGAGCCATGGTATCTGCAAAATAAGAAAGAGAATGAAACATAAGGAATTAGTAGGATAAAAATCCGAAATTTTTTGTAATAACGACGTAAGTTGACCATAAAGCCCCATTCCTCACCATACAAGTGGGCATGAGAACTTACGTAGGTTAACATACATCCTACAACCCACATACAGTAGGAAATTTTAACTGACGATGTCCAATTTGAAGAAATTCAAGAAAAATTGAAAATGTCGACAAATTAGGGCAAAAAGAGAAAATTTTAAGTTTCTCGATAACCAACCGATGAAACTCAAAATTTTTTGAGGCTTTCGTTCCTCGAGACACCAATAAAAAAATCCCCCCCATAAAAATCAAATTTTTACGGTTGGAAAAAGTTTAATTTGAAAAATACAAGTTAAATGGACAAAAACCTAGAAATAGAAACCTAAAAACAGGTAAAAATGAGAGAACATACCTGTACGGATGACATGGACGTCAAAACTCGGACTAAAATCGACCAACAACAGTATAGTAGCACTGTAGCAACTCAGAGTGGAGAGGCGAGTCGAAACGGGAGGGAAATAATAAGAAATGACCCAGAATCGGATCTTAAAAATCTGATTTTTGGTCTGAGGGTCGGACAATTCGACTAGCACAATCGACCCTCGAATCGACCCTCCCATCGACCCTCGGCTCTCGTGAATCTGACAAAAAATCAAGGTCGGAACTGAGGGTCGGATACCCATCGACCCTCGCATCGACCCTCAGCTCTCGGGAAGAATAGGTCATTCCCAAGGTCGGATACCAAGGGTCGGACATACCATCGACCCTCACCATCGACCCTGCATAGAAAAGACAGTATTTTTTTTATAAAATGAGCTAGAATTGGAATTGATTATTGGTTAGTGTGCCTACCTGAAATATAAATGACTTCTCACCTATTTTGATGATTTTCAGGCACCACCAATCACAGAAAGGAATTATGTCTGGACGTAGAGTAACCCGACAGACCCGGAATGCAGTTCCACCACCAGCACCCGTGGAGGAGACTAGTCAAGAAAACAACTATGCACCGGGTAATCCAGAACCGGCAAACCCTATAAATTTGCCACCTCCACCACCAGAGCTAACAACCGTGGTGATGAATCTGGCACAGCAGCTGCAGCAGATGCAACACACACAGGCTCAGATGCAGGTTGCCATGGGAATTATGTTTCAAGCCACTCAGGCTGCACCCATGCACACAGGACAAGCCAGTGCAGCACCGGTGGGTAACCACCCAGTTCCTCAGACACCTCAGCAACCGGCTGCACAGATTCCAGTGTAGGTTTCAGAAGCAACTCAAGGGAATCACCAGTATCCACCCCATATGTTTGGGGCAAACCCCCAAAATTAGCTGGACCACTCCCGACTAGTGGAGAGATTTTTGAAGATGAAACCTAAGGAATTCAACGGCAAACCGTCTGATCCATTGTGGCCAGCACACTGGATAGACGAGATGGAGAGAAATTTCCTCATGATGACTATCACAGAGGAAGAGAAAGTACTATGTGCCACCTTCATGCTCAAGGGCGACGCACACCATTGGTGGAAATCAACGAAGGCATATCTACTGACCAAGCACGCCCTACTGATCTGGGCTATATATAAAGAAGCCTTCTTTGAGAAATATTTTCCACGGAGCTTCAGAGATTCGATGGAGAAGGAGTTCCTGAGTCTTTATCAGGGACAGATGTTAGTGGATGCGTACCAACAGCGTTATGAAGCGCTGTTTTTCTTCGCACCACTGAGTATGCAAGAAGAAGAAACCAAAACCCATAGGTTTGTCACGGGACTGAGAGGAAACATCAGAGAACATGTACTGGGCTTAGAAAAGAGAATTTATAATGAAGCTGTCCAGATTGCTCGAGTTATAGAATCGAGCCAGAAGGAGAGTTATTTTACTCAAAACAGAGGCATCAAAAGGCCAGTCGGAAATTCTTACAACGGAGGCAAGAACAAGACATATAAGCCTTTCCGTCCTCAGAATTTTACTGCTGCAACCAAGACTACTCTAGTAGCTCAACCACAGCCAAAGCCAAACTCTGAAGTCCTGAAGTGTTTTAACTGCAACCAGCCGGGACATATGGCAAGGGAGTGCCCTAAGCCCAAGAAGCAATTCCATCAGGGACGTGTATATGCTGTTACGTCCGAGGGATGCGGCCGCATCACCCGATGTGGTCACAGGTATGACTGAAACTTTTAAAGTTGTAATTACATTGAATGAGCATGTAGACTAAGTAAAGATAAATCACAGGTATTGTACCTATAAATGGCGTACCCGCCAGAGTACTCTTCGATTCAGGAGCTACTCATTCATTTATATCTGTGTCATTTGGAAAGAAGACAAAATTACCCATCAAAACATTAGACTACAAATTACTTGTACGATCACCGATGGGGTTAGAAGTGGAACTAGAGAAAGGTTATGGGCCATGTCCAATTCTCATTGGAGAGAAGACTTTAGATGCAACCTTGATACAACTTAAGATGGCAGACTTTGATGTCATCTTGGGAATGTTCTGGTTAGCTCGGCATTTTGCAAATTTATTATGTGCCGAAAAGAAGCTAACGTTCAATGACAAAGAAGGAGCATAATTACGTTTCTAGGGAACCAAACTTCCCCGGAGGCGCAAGCTCATACTATTAGCACTAAAGGCTAAGAAGTGCCTTGAGAATGGAGTAATCAGGTATCTAGTATCCGTGGTCGACCTAACCAAGGAAGCGCCACGAATGGAAGATATTGATGTCGTGCGGGACTATCCTGACGTATTTCCAGAGGAACTACCCGGATTACCACCCGACCGAGCCATAGAGTTTGTGATAGACCTTATACCTGGAGCCGCACCCGTATCAAAAGCACCCTATAGAATGGCTCCTACGGAACTGAAGGAACTGAAGGTGCAACTACAAGAACTACTGGACAAGGGTTATATTTGACCCAGTATATCTCCATGGGGTGCACCAGTGTTGTTCGTAAAGAAGAAGGATGGTAGCGTTCGATTATGTATCGACTATCGGGAGTTGAATAAACTGGCAATCAATAATCGATATCCACTACCTCGGATCGATGACTTGTTCGATCAGTTACAAGGAGCAAAAGTATTTTCTAAGATCGATCTTCGATCAGGCTATCATCAGCTGAAGATTAAAGAAGGTGATATTCCAAAGGCAGCATTCAGGACCAAATACGGACATTATGAATTTTTGGTTATGTCTTTCGGATTAACTAATGCACCGGCAACGTTCATGGAACTTATGAACCGATTTTTTCACGATATGTTGGATACGTCGATTATAGTAATTATTGATGACATATTGGTATATTCCAAGGACAAGGAAACTCATATCAAGAACCTAAACGCAGCCCTACAGCGTTTAAGGAAAGAGAAACTATATGCCAAATTTTCAAAGTGCGAGTTTTGGCTAAGTGAAGTCGCATTCCTAGGCCATGTAGTATCCGCTGAAGGAATCAAAGTGGACCCCAGCAAGATCGAGGCTATTGTAAAGTGGGAAGCACCAAAGCGCGTTTCAAAAATCAGAAGTTTTCTGGGTCTCAGCACTTTAGCTCTAACTCTAACTCAAGTCTTGTGCATTAGCATCGTCATATCGCCATTACTTTAGCAGAACTATTATGTCGTAGAGTATCAGGGGAGGTAGTCTCGGTCCTTGTAGTCTCTGACTCTACTGGGGGGCCTTAGCTCTATCTCTATGGACATTCTGAGGGATGTTGGGGTAAGGCCTTGGATACACTTTTTGGCATTAGGATTGGTTAGTTGCGAGCCCAGTTTGCAGCCCTCGCTAACAGGGGCTTATGTGTTGGTATGGCACTATATATCAATAAACGTAACCTTTGTTATATAATGTTCATGATTGGGTGCATATAAGTTGACGATAAACGTGATCTTCGGGTAACGTCACACACTCGTGTATAGAGGCGGGGTCAATAAACGCGACCTTTGCCTACCTAAACCTTTCTATTGCATACTGTAAACTTATATACCAGACCAAAGATATAAATTGACTTTTTGCATGCATATGTATTGTTGCATTGTTTTGGCTACTCACTGAGCCGTGATGTGTGCTCACCCCTCGACGTTAAATATTTTTAGTTGATGATGCAGGTTATACCGTTGAAGATTATATGAATGAGTCTGCGTACGGGAACGTGGCAGCGATAGAAGCTGAAGCTGAAGTGGATACACACGACTCCTCTAGCGAGTGCAACTCGTGTGTATTTGATTAGATATTTTTATAGGTTTCTTATTTGGATTTATTAAGACATGTACTTGGTATTTAAATATTTATGTCTCAGTTGAAAACAGAATAATTTGCTATTAAATTAAATGATATCATCTTAGTTTCTCAGTTCATGTTATTATTAGACTTCCGCTATTGTGTATTTACTTTGATTATGATTATGGATGTGCGTGAGTTTGGATAACGCGGGGATAGCCTATTTGAGATCCTGGTTGAACCGTTGGTTTGTTAGCGGTTCATCACATCATTCTGAATAGTACAGAATTGGGGTGTGACAACTTGGTATCAAAGCCCGTCGGTTCAAAACTGAGGTTTGAACCCGGCCTAACCTTATATTTTGTGTCGGGACCCGTCTGCATATCATGGTCGAGCAAAGTGGACCAAATGTGTGAAGAAAAACCAAGACCCAATATGAAAATTTACCCAAAAATAGTCAAAATGAGGGTAGGGTCGCAGGTTTTAACAGGCAGGTCCGACCCTCCCATCGACCCTCACCATCGACCCTCAACCATGGGTCGCAGGGTCTATGAGTTGTCCGACCCTCCCATCGACCCTCACCATCGACCCTCGGCATTCGGGAAAAAACAGCACGAACCAAAAATTAGGAAACCTTCCTAATTTTGATTGGAATATTTCCTAAACTCAATGGGACGTATTTTGGGAGGTTTTACTCTATAAATAGGACATCCCTAAGCCTCTTTCAACCCTTTTACAACCCTAATTGGATTGAGAGAAAGAGAAGAGAAGGAAGAGAATAAGAGAAGGAAAACTTGAAGAAAAGGCTAAGGAAGAAAAGGAAATTCAAAGGAACTCTGAATCTCAGCAAAACTAAGGTATGAATACATTCCCCATGATTTATTTTAAGACTTTAGAATGGTTTATGAAGAGGATATGACTTAGAAGAAACCCAAATCATCCATCCTTGGCTAGGTTTTCATGGGAAACCATGGAGGAGATCATTAAAACCATGTAGGTGAATAAAGTATAGTTTTAAACCATAGGACATGTATAGAATGGATTATGGAAGTAAGCCATAGGACCCAACCATGAAAGAGAGAACGAAATCTGATATTTTTGACTCAAACCATGGAAGGTCGCACCTAGGATCGATGGCAGATCTGACCCTAGCATCGACCCTTAGTGTTCGGGAAGTTCAGAGTTTGGGGAGGGTCGCACCCAGGGTCGATCAGGACTCCGACCCTACCTCCAACCCTCAGTTTATAGAATGGTTTTTAAATTCAGAATTAATTCTAATTAAATTCTATCGACTTTGTTAGGTCTTCTAGCAATATAATAACATTATAAAGGTGATTCTAAAGCTTGGAAGAGCTATTAACAAGCTAGGGTGAGGAAACAGAACTCTAAACTAATTGGTTAATAACAAACTATTTTTTCTTTTCTTGAGTCCAATGCCATGCTTGACTCTTTGCGAATATGTTTGTAATGTGCATACAACAGTCATCCAATATTTCTATTACTTGTTCATGCATATTTACTTTATTGTTTATAACATGATGATGATGATGATTATAGGAATAGGCATGTGATTGTATGTGTGTGGTTGGTGTACTTGATGCGAGCGAGTATCAGGGGAGGTGTGATGAGAACGTCAATAAACGTTAACCTTTGGCGGGTCTCAGCACTTTAGCTCTATCTCTAACTCAAGTCTTGTGCATTAGCATCGTCGTATCGCCATTACCTTAGCCAAACTATTATGTCGTAGAGTATCAGGGGAGGTGGTCTCGGTCCTTGAGTCCTATACTCTACCGGGGGCCTTAGCTCTATCTCTATGGACATTCTAAGGGATGCTGGGGTGAGGCCTTGGATACACTGTTTGGCATTAGGATTGGTTAGTTGCGAGCCCAGTTTGCAGCCCTCGCCAACAGGGGCTTACGTATTGGTATGACAATATATAGCAATAAACGTTAACCTTTGTTATATAATGTTCATGGTTGGGTGCATGTGAGTCAACGATAAACGTGATCTTCGGGTGACGTCACACACTTGGGTATAGAGGCGGGGTCAATAATCACGACCTTTGACTACCTAAACCTTTCTATTGCATACTGTAAACTTTAAACCGGACCAAAGATATAAATTGATTGCATGCTTATGTACTGTTGCATTGTTTTGTTTACTCACTGAGCTCAAGTTGGAGAGCTGACCCTCGCGCGTGCAATTCTTTTTAGTTTCTGATGTTGCAGCTGCTATGATTGAAGATTATGTCAGCATGCCATCATATGAACATGTGGCGGTTATGATGAGCAAGTTGTGGAGGACGAACATGGTTCGTTAAGCGAGCGTTTCAGCGGTGGACACGCGTAGTGTTTAGTTTGCGTATTTGGATATTGTAATATGTATTAAATTATGTTTTGGTTACTTGGAAATAAATAAAATATTATTTATTTATCATGATTAAACCTCAGTTCATTATCTGTAAGACTTTCGCTATTTACTTTATTACCTCTAATTAATGTGGAATGTGTTTTGGTTTATCATATGTGGGATAGCCTATTGTGAGATCCTGGTTGAACCGTTGGTTTATTGAGGGTTCATCACACCGTTCCGAATTGTGCGGAATTGGGGTGTGCCAACTTGGTATCAGAGCCAGGTTTCGATCCTGGGACCTGTGGGTTATGGGCCCACCACGCTTCCGCTGCGCCACGAACCTTATATTTTGTCAACTTGGCCTTGAAACCTTCAAAACTGGTTCAAGTTGTCACACCTCAATTCTGTACTATTCAGAATGTTGTGATGAACCGCTAACAAACCAACGGTTCAACCAGGATCTCAAATAGGCTATCCCCGCGTTATCCAAACTCACGCACATCCATAATCATAATCAGAGTAAATACACAATAGCGGAAGTCTTATAATAACATGAACTCGAGAAACTAAGATGATATCATT